>BMAO01026209.1:0-64082 GCA_019973975.1 Trichonephila clavata | reverse complement strand
CGCCACTTAATCCCCTGCAACGCCACTTAGAGGACTGTTTTCACAAAACTTTCTTATAGCTGATCTCTACTCTATGAAAGAAAGCTATTTATCAAATATAAAGACTGCGTCTAATAGTTTAAAAATGGAAATAATTATCTATAACGCCCCTTAAGTCCGCGCAACACCCCTTAGTGAGGTCCAATTTTCCCAAAAACCCCTTTTTTGTAGCGGATATTTACTCCAGGAAAGAAACTTACCTACCAATTTTCAAGCAGGTAGGTGAAGTAGTTTAAAAACGGATATATTTATCTATTACGCCCCTTAATCCCCCGCAACGCCACTTAGAAGTCTGTTTTCACAAAACCGTTTTGTAACTGATCATTATTCTACGAAAGGAATCTATTTATCAAATTTAAAGACAGTGCGTCAAAAAGTTAAAAATGGAAATAATTATCTATAACGCCCCCTAAGCCCCTGCAACGCCACTTGGGGGTCCATTTTCAGCAAACTCATTTTGTAGCGGATCTCTACTCTCTGAAAGGAATCTGCTTACCCAATTTCAAGATTGTACATCAAGTAGTTTAAACATGGAACAATTATTTTAAGACCTTAACCCCCGTAACGCCCCTTGCGTTTTGAATTTCGGAAAATCCGTTCTTAGCTGATGTCTACTCTATAAAGGAACATGTCTACCAAATTTCAAGTCTGTAGGTTGAATAGTCCCAGAGATTTCGTTGATTCAGTCAGTCAGTCAGTCAGGTCAGTCAGAGTGAGTCGCTTTTCTCCTTTATATATATATATAGATATAATTCATAGCTAAAGCAGTGTTTCTTGTTTTTTGTTTGAGTGTGCTTTTTTCTATAATTTATTTGCTCTCATTTTTTCTAACCGTGTGTAATAAGAGCTTTTTAACTTTTTTTATATGAATAAGTCTGACAATTGGGTATCTTTGTACGCTGTCAGTTAATTGAATGAGATGCTAGTTTAAGTGTTCACCATGTTTAAGGATATATCACACAACATCAAATAATAATTTTTTTTAAAATTATATTTTAATTCTAAAGATTAAATTTTGTATTTCGTTTTATTGATTTAATCTTTTCTTTTTTTACAGTGAAAGTAAACAATTTTTAGGTTGAAAACACACGCCTTCTTTCCCCCAATAAACCACGAAACAACGCGCGCCTGTGCGAAAAACGGTGGCACTGGGGTTGAATTTCTTACTTAAAAATGCGTACTTAAAAAAATGTGATATGTAATGAACTTAAATATAGTTATAGATCTAGAAAATTATACAATTTTTCTTTCAAAAACTTGTTACGATACCTCAAATAAATAACTTCAAAGCATAAGAGCATTGCATACGTATTTTTCAGGTTTCTTCGTGAAAAATGAAGTACGCGTTATACGGCGAATTTACCTAAAATTTAAAAAAATTCAGCTTAAATATGCAGGGGGCGTTAAATAGTCCAGAGATTACGGTAGTTACATGTAAGCTACTTGAAGAATACATTATACGAAATACAAAATATGGTAATAAGATTTAAACACTCAAAAATGTATGAAAATTTACAACGCATCCAAAGACTACAGGATGTAGTCTATAACTCATTGACAAAACAAAATATCGCACAAAGTATACGATTCTGTGTCAAACTTTTTTCTACCCCATTATTGATCGGTATCGAAAAAACACGCACAAGGTGCAATTCATGCAATGTTCTGTAGTACCTTGGTAAAACCTATCAAAGGCGATGCGAGCCAAGATTATACAAACATGGAAGAATGAGTTTTTTTTCGAGGTACACTGAAACACTGATATCAATAAAAGTAAATAAGATATCAATAAGTCAATTAGCAGGCATGCTCTTAAGTTTAGAGTTTAAAATTTACTTAGAAATAAATATAATTACAGGTCAATCTACTAACATAAATATACTTGCGTTATTCTTACAGAGTATGGAAATAAATTATTCTGCTGAAAATGACTGTATGATACCTAGTAAGAAAATCCGGTTAAAGTGCAGTACAGTGCCCTTGGTGATATCATTTTTTTTGGCGACCAAAATCGATCGCCAAACTACTTCACTTACCGACAAATGTCCGGAAGTCAGAATTAATTCGTTATCTCACCATAATATCTGTATAAAAATCGCCAAATACAAAGGTCTCAATGTTGTTACAAAGAAAAAATTAAATGTGATAATTCTGTGAAACATCATTACAATATGTATGTGGCAGAAGTAGTTCGATAGTACTTATAAAAAACTAACAAAAATTCAAAATGTGAACAATTTTATCAAAGTGCTTCTTTTTCTTATAATGATATTGGATTTAACAAGAGTTAAATACGGTACCGTTTCATCACAATTTAGAGTTATTTTCATTTTTAGAGACTTTTCAAACAAGATGTCTGTATAATTGACAAATATACGATACGAAGCGAAGGTTAACATATAAGATGTTCTGAAATTATGTGAATTTAAGTGTTTTTCAATGAGAGCACAACCTTGTTTTGATTTACGGTGCTCGCTTCAAGCGTTTCTATGGAATTAAACCACAAACGTATTTATTTCTTTTAGAAGTTTAATTTTCTCATTACATTAAAACGCTAAAACAAAATGTTTATAATCCTTCAGTTTTATTTAAAACTTTAACTTTAAAACAAAAAAAGTCTTCGGCTCTAATTACTGTTAAAATTTTTATTGATGCCCTATTTTCTAAAGTTCAAATATCTACCTCCATAGTTTTAATTATAATGCTTGGTAAAAATCTTCAGGAGGTAAAATCATTATTTTTAAAAAACTTTATATGTAAAACAGCATTTAATATTACTTATTTATTCCGAATAAGAAATTCGTAATTGGAGATCTTTAGCAGTAGATTTAAAAAGCTTGAAAATAAGAAATATAATTTATTTTCTGTACATTCAGAATGTACATTCATTTTAGTTTGAATGTTCCTCATTTTTCATATTCTGTATTTAAGTTAATGTTTATTAAAACATTAAAAAATATTTAATGTTCTTCCCTATAAACTTTAATATCTGAAAAATAATATGTGGTTATCCTTAAAGATAATGTTAAAATACATTTATAATTACATCTTTATCAATAAACTGTTGTATTTAAAAAACAAATAATAATTTCGTGAAGAAAAATAACCTTTTAGGAAAATGTTCCCTTTTTTCTGAAAGGTGGGGGAGGATTTTTTAACATTTATGCGTTCGTTAAGATCTTTCTTGAACTCATCTTTTTTATAGCATATATTTTATCTTAAAATACTAATTTTTTTATGTTATGATTTTACCAATACATAATACCTAAAAATAGATGCAAAGATCATAAGGGAAATGCTTAGTTTAAAATGTATAGGTTAAATATATCTCAAGTTATTATTTATAAGAAAGAAAATATATTTACAAACTACACTTTCCTAGAATAAAATACTACGCTTAAAAATATTTCTTCAAGTTTAAAATATGCATTTTAACTACTCTACTGTATCACTTTTATCAAATTCCAATGTTGAATATTGACGCAAAATGCCTTTAATAATTGGTCATTTTAGAAAGTTTTAAACTTCTCAGTAACTGACAGAATGTCGCTATTAATATTTTATAAGCATTAAAAATTCTAAAGAATTTTGCATGAATTTTGCTACTGTTCGATATTTTAACAATTTAAGCAAATTTATTTTGCACTTTAAAGTATCTTGCAGAGTTTGAATATTAAAATGCTGAAGGTTATTGATTTTATGTTGCGAGTTATTCAATTTATTCTAAATTTGTAAAGTGCATTAAATCTATTACTATTCAGTGAATTTAATCTCCACTAATAAATTGTAAGTAACGTATTTAAATGACTGAAGCAATTAAAATTCGTTTAATATAAGAATGTAGATATTTTAAACTAAAAATATATTACATAATTGAGGCTCAAAAATAAGTATCATATTTTAATTGTTTTTATATTCCTCTTTTAACAAGTATTTTTCCTATGAGAGAATGTACTTTGATATTGTAAAAATTTCTTTTCCTAAATTTATTACAGAAATAGTTAATATTTTGTTACCATTTTTCTACTTTTTACTTATACTTTATTACGTTTCAAGAGGAACTAAAAATTTGTTGTAATAATATATAAAACAGTATTCATATATATTAATTGTTTATTCAAGATTACAGAAAAAGCAACTAAATTCCTTTAAATTAACAGTGAACATTATCAAAATATATTTAATCAAAATTATAAAAAAAAAAAAAAAAAAAAAAAAAAAAAAAAAAAAAAAAAAAAAAAAAAAAAAAAAAAAAAAAAAAAAAAAAAAATTCAAGATTTATTTTCGATACTATTAAATAAAAAGCATTGTACTACAAAAAAAAGCTATTTTAAATTCATAAAGATACAAAATATGATGTGCACAAATGCCTTACATTTCACACTGCGAGTCAGTTTTAGAATATGTCATTTTAAACATCAAGTTGTCTCAATCAATAGCCACGAAATTCAAAAAGAAGTAAATTTTTAACATACTTCCGTCGTTGCCTCCAGTTAGATCTCATTTAATCATCGAAGACAAAGAATTTATTTAAAAGTTGTATAAAGGTTCACGAGAAATAAAAATTAAAAAGAGGAATGCAGGGTATCATCTGATTAAATCTGAGAAGTACTCCAAAGGCAATTTTTAAGAAGACAAAAAAAAAAAATACGAAATATGATCCAAATGTACCAAAGTTGGATTTTAACTACAAAGCGTATCGTAGCTGTATTATGATAAGAAGATTCAGGAACAAAAAGATTAATTGTTTTCTACGAATGTAATAAAAAAATGAGCAATTAGTAAAATGGCATGTAGTTGAGGCTCACAAAATTTTTATTTCACATGATATTAAAATTTAAATAATTCGCTACTTTTTCAGCATAATAAATATATAAATTCTTCTAATCTAATGGGCTTTCAGTAAAATTGCTCTGTTACAATTATAAATCAAATAGAGAAATTAGTATAGAATTTCATGCATAGAATTCCTAATAAACATAAATAAAATGCAGCACTACTTGTGTAATATCAGTGAAAAATAAGTTTTGTATTTTATATTTATATTTATTTGTATTGCTATAATTATCAATATAATTCATTTTCCTTTGTATAAGGAATTTATTTTCAATAAAAATTTATAGTTTCAGAGCATGTATCAAGAATATTGTACATTTTTAAATGTTATTCAGACGCATAATAATACAGTTAAACGTGTCTTTGTGCGGTAGATAGGGACCGCATAAAAAACCACACATAAAAAATATTCGAAATTTCATAAATTCTTACATATAAGAAACAAATTCATCGAAATACTAAGGAAAACTTTTAAGTGGTGGAGAGGGACAGCATAAAAAAAGTCGCACTTAGAAAATACGCCTATTACTTACGAAATTCATCAGATAGTATTTCCCTGACAAAATTAATAGTTAAATTACATCTGGAAGCATTTTAAGAACATTTAGTTTCTAATTGTATAAATGAAGAACTTTTCAAAGTGCACGTACAAATTTCATCGCTACTCAATGTAATCCAAAGTGCTCATCTTCCTGTGGTGAATAAGTTCAAAATCCCTTTTGTCACTTGAAGATACAATTTCAATTGATTTATTTTTGGCACCATAAAGTAAGAGATAAGTTTCTGTCACGCGGTCGGTTGGTCAATTTCTTGTAAATGTCACGATAACCAAATATGCATTAACTCTTTTTGTGCGATTGAAATTTCATACTCCGTTCGGAGTTAGTATCTATTTTAAGAAAATGCTTTTCCGATTTGTTGGAAAGCTGCATCTCTGCATATATTTTATGCACTTTTAAGGAATCCGGTTCTTATTGTCCATCTTCATAATCTATCAAATTATTGATAATGCCACTGACATTGAAAGTTTCGTCTTCAATCAAGCGCGGGCTGTTGGCGCGTTGAGAGAAAGCAACTGAACATGCATTGTCGGGAGACTGTTTATAACAAATGAACATAGCGTCTTGAAGTGTATATATGTACATTGCAGTGGCGTAACATACACCCCCGCTACCCCTGCTTCTCGATGGGAAGGGCTCAGAACTCTAGGAGCCCCAAGGACTAACTAACACCAAGTACGTATCTACCCAATTTATAAAAAAAAACAAAGGGCAAGAGTCATAACATTACAGACCTTCAAAATCCTAATGATGAAAGGTTAAATCTCGAACAAGCTAGGCACTTTGATCATCCACTACCCAACGTCTATAAATTATTAAATGCAAGACCTGACTATGCAGGAAGTTCCCAATATTCTCCTTCGCCCCTGGTACAAGGATGGAAAACATTTCAGTGCGTTAAAGCTGTTGAAATTCATATACCGCATAAAAACAAGATCGCACTGACAATCGCAAAGAACAAAACAAATCGCTTAAGAAAGGACCGCAGAAAAACAGGTTCTACTGTAATGTGTTTCGAGTTTTCTCTCTTTATTCCAAGAGAATATTCTTAATTGGAAAAATTTCAGTCTTAAAAGCCGAAAAAAAGTATAAAAAGTATATAAAAAAGTATATAAAACTACCTTTTAAATATTTTCAACTCAATAGTATAAGAGATAATCTAACTTTTTAAAGAAACATTCATTCAAATGCAACTGCTATACGAATGGATTGAGAACAAATATCTTAATACAGTTCCCATACCAAATAGAAATATTTATTCAATTTTAGCAGTCAAACATATACACAAAAATAAATATATACATGCATTTAAATTTCCCATATTTTCCTATTGAAAATAAATCTTTTTGTTGTGCATTTTTTTAAATAAATATTTGAAGAAACAATAACATTCTTATTTTGAGAAAATTGTTTTTGTTTCAAATCGTCTGTAAAAAGAAGACAAACAATTCGAATGCTGTTTGCGCAACAATTTTATTTCGGAATGTAATCTTGTAAATAAAATCCCTTTGTGTATTTTATTATTATATAAAGTTGAACTCAATTGGAAAAGAAGCAAAACTTCGGAGAATAATAATTAATTATATTGTAACACTAATGACTAAGTGGAGATATTTTTTAGTAGAATTATAATAATTAAATCCAACAGCTGTATCAACAGAGATACACTCAAAAGCTCTATATGTGGGGGGCACAGTCTGTAAAAGACCAAATTTTTTTTGCCTTTTCTTTTTTTTTTAATTGACAAACATTACAATTAACAAATTTTAAAATTTCTAAGTTAAAATGTGGCCAATAATATTGAAGAGTAATTAAATTTATTCTGAGTGCCTGGATGTCCAAATTATTCCTGAACATTTTGCAAATTTTTCTTCTTAAAGAAAAAAGGTGCATCTACTCTCTTTAAACAGATTTTTCTTTTTAAGGACAAGTGCATCTTTTACTTTCTTATATTTAGAATCATTTACATTGTCTACATTTTGATGTGTTTTTATCTCATCTTATTCAAGTAAATGTACAGAGTGTTGGATATATTGAGCATAAGGATATCTTGATATGTCAGTTTCAACATTATTAGTCCCTTTTAAATATTTTTCTTCATAATCAAGCATGCTTAGTTTTAAAAAGACCAACGAAAGAACCTACCCCTTAAATTTTTAACATTTTTAAATCAAACAAGAGCTGATTGATGTGGATTATGAAATTTTTACCATGTAAGTAATAAAACTTATCAAGAGCATCTACTATGGCCAAACATTCCGATTCTGTGATACAATGATTTCTTTTCATAATAACATTGAGTTCTGCTTGAAAACAGAGCCAATTGCAGTTTGCGAAGCTTCACAGAGTACATGAAGAGGTAATTTAGGATCATATAAGTGCTATAGAGGTTTAGTTATTAAGTTATTTTTTAGAAATGCAAATACTGTTTGACATTTTGCTGTCCTATTCCATTGTTTGTCTTTCTTTAATAGTTGATTTAAAGGCTCTCTAATTTTAGCATATGAATCAATGAATTTGATATATAAACATTTACACAATCAAGAAAAACCTTTGAAGTTATTTAAAGTTTTAGGGGGTTGCAATTTTTTTAATGGTTTTAAAATGTTCTGATTATCAAGTGTAATGCAACCTTTTTTAATTTCATAGCCTAAAAAGTTTATCTTATCTTTTGCCAAAACACATTTTGAAAATTTTATATAGTTTAATGTTTTCGTCCTCACAAATTTTGAATAGATTCAAATAAACCTTCACTTGTAATAAAAGCTAATTTTTCGTTATCTTTACCATGTATTGAAATGTGTCTTTACCCCGACGCGAGGTCAAGCGTGAATTTTTTTTAGGTGTATTTAATTTATATAGCAGAGAGTCTGTACGAGGTTAAGGTTCTGCATCTGTTTTACAAATTGCATTCAGTTTTCTACAGCCAATGCTTAATCTGTTTTTTTATAAGCTAAAGTAACAGGGGAAGTATTCAATTCTTTAATTAGACCTGCAAAAAATAATTTTTGCATTTGTTTATTAATCTCAGTTTCTGCAATAGCTGACGTTCTATAAGCTTGTAGGGAAATTTGGAGGTCTGATGTTAAATTAATTCTAGGGGGTTCCATTCTAATTTTACTTACATCATATTTAATTTTAGAAAAAACATAGGAGTATTCTGAGAGATGTTGTACCAGTATAGGAGACAGTTCTTTAACAACAAGAGGAGAAAAAACTTCATCTAAGGTATTAACTAAATCCTCATGATTATCATTGGGTTTGTTCATGTTTTCTTGTATATGTAAGGATATTTGTTTATTTAATTTGTTATTAATATATATAATATTTCTCCATTTTGTAATAATTTGTTATGTTTACAATCAAAAAAAGTTTAAATTGGCTGCACTCTGGTAGTTCTAAAATAAAATAAGGTAAAATACACAAACATCTAATTAAATATACAAATTTATCTTTTTTTTTCTATTTGTCCAATTCTAAAAATAGCTTTACAAATTTGATTCAGTTGAAATTTGCCATGGGCTTAGTTAACATGTATAGGCCTAGTTGTTTGTTTTGGTAAATTAAGTCTATTCACAATATCTGCCAAAATTAAGGATAAAGTGGATTTTGAGTCAATAGCAGTGTTGACATTACTTTGTTTACCTTAAGTAAGTATCAGTGACGTAATGTACACCCCTGCGTTCTGGAGGTGGGGCTCAGGGACTCTTGGGGGCCCAATGCTTGACTGACACTAAGTATGTATTTGCGCTTGGGGCCAAAATCTGAGTTTTCAGGGGTGCCCTAATATTCTCCGTTACACCACTGGTTAGTATATTGTCAAAATTAGCTAAACTTGACAAGGATGAGATGTCTGTGGAGACTTGTAATTGTCAATTTGTTGAGTCAGAGGCCTCAGTAGAGGGGTGTTGTCCCTGATTTGGGATTTATGAACTGGGATGGGCACTGGGGAACTAAGTTAGTAGCTGAGGATGAGTCATAAGTAAATGGGATTTGCCGCAATTGGTTTTGTTTAAAAGGACATTGTTGTTTCCAATGGTAGGCATGGGGAATGCCTTGTAGAGTACAAATGCTACATGGAAACGGTGGCATTTAATGTTAGAAATGTGCGTGGTGGTTGGACCTAAATCCTCGACTTGTAAAATTGTGATCATGAAGGTTTAGTAAATAGTGGAGACTCGATTTGGTAAAATTTTAAAAATTTGGCCTAAAAGAGTTGTGATTTTGAGGTATAAAGGTATATTGTCTTGGTCAAATGAGTAGTTAATTTTGCCTGTAAATGGTTTGTTCAGGTCTAGTGTCTTGTGTTTTCGTTAAATCCGTAGCTACCATGAGCCATTCTGTAAATACAGTGGTGGGTTAATTGTCATTAATTGTTTTATATTTGTCAGTATTCCCTCAGTAAGATATTCTAAAATGTGTTGGGGGACAGACCTAGTTGTCTTCCACAGTTAAGCTTTTGGTGAGAATATTGTTCCTAATTATTCTTTGATAGATGTTGTGAAAATCAGATAAATTTACTACATTGGGATTTTAAAGATTTTCAACTAGGATAGAATAGAGATAATCAAAATTAAAAATATTGAGGAAGGAATTTATATAATGAGTTAGAGCAGATCTCTTTAGATATTTAGATACATTTAAAATTTTCCTATTATCATCTATGTTGTTTTGATCAAATGTATTGTTAAAATACCCTAACCAGGCTTCTATCCTCATTCAATTTTCAGAATCAAAAGGGATTATATAGGGTTCAATGAGGATTTGATTAGTTGTAATATTAACGTTTTCAACCAAATTGCTCTCATCCGTATTTTTTCATCAATTGTCATTTTATGTAACCAGATCTGAGAATATCATGTAGAAATTAAATTTAAATTTAACTTGAAAACTTTAAGTACCAAATATAAAAATACCAAAATATAAAATTAGAATATCAATACAAATCAAAATATTTGTAATAATTAATTATCAAAATTCAAAACATTAAAAAATTTATGTTTCTCATTTCAATATATCAGTATAAAATATACAAAAAAAACTGTTTGCGAGAATAAAGTTTTCTTAAAATTTAGTATACATTTTATACATATTTTACCCGAAATCTCATAAAGGTAAGCCGAGATCCCTGGAAATGTTTTAAAAATGGTAATTTTTATAACAATAATTGGTGGAGTTTCTAGTTTGACTGCCCAGTCACAACAAATTTAAATAATCGAAAAATAAAGTAATTTGTTTCAATATTGAGAAAAAAAATTAGAATAATCCAAATATTAGTAAAAAAAGTATACGATGGGGGTAAGACCCATAAAAATTTTAAAAAAACACTGGTGTGGAACCAGGCTTTTTATAAAAAAAATGCTATAATGGTACCACTACCCCATACCACAGCATATTATATGGTTAAATTTAACACATAAATTGGTTAAAAAATCAAAATTACAAATTTATTTCCAAATCTCTCTTAAACATTTTAAAATCAATCATAAAAACCAATAATGGAAACATTTACAATCTTTAAATTTCCGAAATATTTCAAATTTCATAAATATCACATAATCAAAACGGCAGAGTAAAATTGAAAGATTTATCACGACTAAAATTAACGATCGCATTCATCTTTTAGATGTTTTAAAACACATCTCGCACACTTAGTTGATTTTCAAGGTCATGAAAAAAAATTTCTCTTTCCATTGGAACACAGAACAGTTAAACGAATTGCACACACACACAGACTGGTTTTTTTAACATACATTTGATGATGATAAGGAAACGATTTTTTTTCTAGTGTATATTATTGTAAATCAGAAAGATTAAACTTTTCACTCTGAACAATTTTCGCCGTACAACGGAATAGTATGGCACAACTTGGAAGCTGCAGATTCTTAAAATTTCACATTCTTTTATCTTTTTGAATCGTTCATCTTTTCCCCGCGTCTTCGCGACAGGTTATTTTATCCCGACGACTTATTGTCATAATCCTGGCGAGTGGTTAAAACTTGATGGCGATGTTGCATTGACCAAGCAGTCATTTATAGCAAAAAATCTGTTTTCTTGAACATGTAGAGACGCACAGGCATAAACCCCATCTTAAACGCAATAAAGAATCCATCCAACATGAAGACACACAGGCGTGCTTAACATTTTGACGAAGACAAAGAAACAAAGATCAAGAAAAATGTGATAGCTAGATGGCGAAGAGAAAAAGCAAGAGAGGGAATTATTCTAACATCAAGTTTTAATATACAGGTAGAAAAAAGCATTATAAAAAATACAGTCACGTGGTTAGGCGAAGGGAATAACCAGTTATTTATTGAAACGATATCATTGTTCAGGGAAAATTGTACTCTTGAGTCCTAACCTTACTTTGGATCATACACAGATAATAGAATTATGTTAAATTTAATCTGGTAGAGAACTTATCATTCATCAGAACGCATCTTAGTCTAGGTACTTGTATATTCAACTATACACTAAAAAAAATGTAGCAGTAACAAAACTTGAAGTGTGATATTATATGTTTCCATTGCAAGGTTTTCAAATTTAATATAAATATTTATATGTGTGAAAAATATTGCCACAAATGTTACTTTTAAATAACATAATTTTTTGTACTACATTTTCAAAAATTTATAAAGATATCAGGTTTACACAGATAATTTATATATATATATATATATATATATTTGTTCTCGTACGTACAGTTTTTCCCGCTCTCCAGTTATTTGCATTTTTTCATGTAAGTTTTTGCTTCATTATTCCTTTTCAAAATTATTTTTATTTGTATTTTGTTAGGATTCATTTCTTTTATATTTTCTATTATTTTTCTTTTATTTTTCTTTTGGTTGCAATTACACGTGGTTGGTTTTAGGCCTGACTTTTCAATATTGGTATGTTTTCTGTTATGTATAAATTTCTGCTGAACAGGGAAGGTAGGATCCATAAAATATATTTAACCCTAATTTTGCTGGTCCTAATTCAGCAACAGCTTTAGAAATCATAACAGGTCTTCATTTAGTCTATTGACTCTTTTGGCTTCTTACATTTTAAAGTTCTAATTCTGTTCCATGTTATACATACGCTTAGTTAATTCTTCTATAATAGACTCTTCCATCATTTTTAAAGTGTGTTTCTTTAAATCTGGTTTGAATCTTCTAGCTTTGCTAGTGATATAATTTTGTATTATCAATTTTATTATGCCATGTATTTCTTTCATTTTATGTTACTATATATATATATATATATATATATATATATATATATTAGACTGAAAGAAACGCACCGAAATCGAGGAATCTGATGTACATGTGTCGAAAACGAAAGGTTATCAGTATCATCAGAAAAGAAAATCTTGTTCAGAAAACACAACTACAAGAGCGAAAAAATCAATAATGTGTTAGCCTACTTCTAGGTATGCAAGCTGTTATATCTAGCTGAGCATTGACTCATGCAGTTGTCTGAAGTCGTCCTGCGGGATTTCTTGCAATACACGACCCAAATGGCAAATTAAATCGACGCAATGTGGGGAAGTTAGGAATCTCCCGCTCATCTGATCCCAAATGTGTTCCATTAATGAGCGCTTTGGCGAGCGAACCGGACTGGTTAGCGTTGGAGGGGAATGGGGAAAAACTGTACATATATATGAGATATGTTCGGATGGGCTTTATCCCCTGGAAATGTAAACACAATGGTCTGTGAAAGGAAATATAACACTGCGATGTATTTCATTTCACCGACTTACTGCTATTGTGTAATTGTCACATAGATAACAAAGGAGTCTGCCTAGTGGTGTAAAGGAAAACATTTGGGCTCCCCTGCAAAGTCCAGTTTTTTGCCCTCAAGTTGGATTTTGCAAAGGATAAGTACTTGGCGTCAGCCAGGCTTCGGGCCCTCTAGAATCCTGCGCCCTCACGATGCGGAGATTGCGGGTGTGTACGTTACGGCACTGGGTCTGGCTATCAAATGAAATGGCACCATGCCATAACTCTTAGATGTTTAGTTGTGCAGCTAACTATATTCCACTGTTCTTTTGGACATCTAATGACACTTCTTAGCTTGACTTGACTTGCGGGTAAATAGAGTTCACCGGTAGGATTTAAAACTTTATAACCAATTCCCCAAAAGAATTTTCAACTTCAAACTGAAATCAGAGCTACTAGCAAAAAACCAAAGGGAAAAAAACTATACAAACTAAATCCCAAACTTTGGACTTCAAGATGAGTTACAAGATTTAGAGCTCCATAGAACCTGTTATATTATTTAAATATCCTCTGGAACTTGAATCTGTAAACGAACAAAGTTCAGAACCTTCTCGGGTTCGTAACTTAAAAGATAACAAAAGTGCTCTGGGTAATCTAATGCATGAAAATTACAAGGATTAATTGCAAAATAATCTAAGAGTTAACAAATCCAAGAGCACTCAAATAAAGTTTTATAAGACTTCACATATTTATAAATAAGGAGACAATACAAATTACAAATAGGGAGATTGAGAGTAAAACTAATCAGGTAAATTGTATTTCTTTGTAACAATCAAAATATAGTTGCGAATTTTAAGTTATAAAGAAGAGTAGAAATAACTGATTTTGTCCAAGCACTGAAATTTTCTTTTGTTTATGGAGACAGATGATATTCAGCTGAAAACTGGCAGTGAAACGCTTTGTTTGTCCAAATTCCCGACAGTCCAAATTTACAATTAAGTCTATTGAAAACTTTAAATCTAGGAAGATAAAAAGGAAATGAACCCTGATCTGCAAAGAAAAAGGAAAAAAGTAGAACTGAAACAAAAATTGGTGTCTAAAAATATTTTATTCTGTGACCTCTATTGTGTCACAGCAGAGCAATTTCCAGTCGGAGATAAGATAAAGATTTCGAAAAAGAGTAGAACGAGGGTAGGGAATAACAATTACATAGCCCATATCTAAAGAAAATTTCACGTAAGCATCAGCAATATCATTATAAAAAAAAACTTTTATGGGACCCGTATCCAATATGGGAGTCAAAAAAGAAAGATTATTGAACAAGTTTAGTTTTAGTAGCATTAAACATTTATTATTACATTTAATCAAAGTTTAAATTGAAGAGAGACTATTGGCGTAGATAGGTGTTCGAATATTATTTGAAACTACCCAGCAGATCTAAAAGCCAGTGGTCAACGTCTGCGCTTGTCATCTGAGTTCCATCAGAGGAAGGACTCTTAGTAGAAGCAATTCCTCTGTAGTCTTTGAGATTCTAAGTTGAAAGAGACGGGTTGTCTAGTAAATACGTTTGGAGTATGCAACTAAGAAAAGCAATAGTCGCTGTGGCCTCCGTGATTCTTCCATTCCTGCCAACATCGCTAAGTTTTATGTAATGGCAAGCGAACCTGTACATTGTGACCCCCTTGTTTCTCCATTAATTTAACTGTACTATCTCTCCCAATTAAATAGACTTTTTCATATTGTTCACGATCTTTCTGCAAGACACTGGTACACCCCACGAGGCTCTATGGAAGTAATTTAGCATGGAAGTTATGCCTTATATAGTTTTGGAAAGTTCTCTGTTTTGTAAATTAATTGGATGCTTCAATACAATGGAATAGAGGTTTAGATTTTTGTTATTAGATGATAAAAAAGTTAGCCATTTGCATATTCTATCATAAGACACATCTATAATAATTTCGTCCCATTCTGATAAAACCTTCTTCGTAAATGCACTGTGTATATATATAGAGAGAGATTCATTCAAGTTTCTTTCGAATTCTATATTAAATAGATATGGTACCCTAAAAATCATTAAACTGTCGAAACAAAATTTTATTGGCTTATTTGTTACCCCGAACCTTTATAAATAAGCCTGCAAAATTTCAAAGCTTTACCTGCATTTTTCATTAAGTAATGGAGCAATGTTTGATGCTAAACAGCATCTAACACGCCTACATTTTAGATTATCTGCTAGAAAAGAGCCTGATAAAAAATAAATTAATTATTTTTCTAATACGCATCAATGAGATTGACATTATATATGCAGTAATAAATCATTTTAAGAAAGAATTGTGCAACTCATGCAAAAATTCTAGTTTGTGAATTATTTACTGGAAGATCGAATGGATTTGGTCAAGATTTAAAAGGTGTGCCTGCTTTTTATGATATTATTATGAATGAAATTAAAGCTTTAAAACGGATTCTCCCAAAGCGCAAATACTAAATCTCATTTTGATAACTCAGATAATTAAAAATCTAATTGGCAAAGAATAGAAAAAATCTCCCATTTTTATATATTTGTTTTTGGTGATATATATATATATATCCCATGTGTGCGAGATTCAACAAATTTATTATTAAAATATTTTAAGATATTTATTTAAATAAATGCGCATATACAGTTCTTAGATTTTGATGTATTTTACCTATAAATTGTTATTTGATTTTGCTTTTCTTCGCGTAAAATATTTAACATGCGAAGGCTTTTAAAATCATGGAAATAAAAAATAAAGGCATAAACATCTTTTGTATATGTTGTGCATTAGCTCTGAGCGTGGAATTAGCTCTGAAGTGTGTGTATTTATTTTTTATTATAATTATTAAGATAAAAGTTTTATGAAATATTGATCATTCATTCGTTTTTTTCTATGTATTCATTATGGCAGTATACTGTTTAATTGTTCTACATTTGTGCAATTTTTTACGGTAAGTAGTTTTAAATAAGCTAATTAACATTTCATTAAAGTTTCAGACTATTCGATGAATATTATATCATGCTATTCATGGAAGGAAAGCTTCAAACTCATATTTCTCCATGTTGAATGGAGTATGGGTTTGAAATTTTTTATAAATATTTTGAAATGTATGTTTTGTAAAACTGTGCATGGAATTAGCTCTAACATGTTTACTACTTTTTCTAAAAAATTTCAAAATCAATATTAGTGTTTTTTTGAGAATTTTTGGGAGTTTAACTACAAAAAAATTAATAAAAAATTAAAGAACAATAGCAGAAAAAAACTATACACAGTTTTATGTAGTATAGTATAAGGTACTTGGAAAAAAGTTTTTGAATAAAAAGAGACATATTTAAAAAAGCCTTAAGGACTTAAATAATGCTTAAAAAAGCTAAAAAAATTTAAATTTTACAAACATTTTGCAACAAATTAAAAAAAATTTGTATGGAATTATTATTAAATATTAACCTTTATGAAATACAATTAAAACCAAATATCAAATATTAAAAATAAAAATAATTGTGAAGATGGTACCATATCGGCTTAAATTCATAAAATGTCTTGAAGTATTCGAAATTAAAATTTTGAACTTCTTTAAAGGTTTTTTTTATGGAATTAAGTATTTGTTTTATTAATTTTACTTCAAAACTCTATTCATACTTAATTTTATAAACACTTATCTGTTTCTAACCATATGGAGTTAATGAAAGAATTCTGCATTAGAGAGCATCTGCAATTTCTCTCAATTATTAATTTGAGATCCTCCAATACATCAAACTATTTTGTAAAACGTTTTTTAACAATTTAAAAAGAAATTTAAATGTCTTTATAATGTAGTAACTTAGTGGAATATATTTCATCTTACAAAGGAAATAAAATGTAATGTAGTATCCCATATACTTTTATAAGACCTAAAATTCACATACAAATCAATCGTACAGAATTTGCATGACAAAGAAGTGTATAATACCACGCATTTCTACGAAATATGACTGGTCAATGTTAGCTTTATGTCATCGATCGGAATATTTCATTTCATATTCAGTAGAAGAACATTATTTTCTATGCTGAAAGGAACTGAAGGAAAGTAAAACTCCCTTTCAATGTTTATTAGATTGACTGTTCATGAGCCCTACAGAAAAGAACGTGTCTGTGTGTTAAATAAAGAAGCCCATAGTTCTAGAGAATTTAAATTCAATATTGTAATGAAATAGCTTTAAAAGAATATGAAAGTGGTATCTTTTTTTTTCAATATTAGTCACTTGAGATCTTTGTAGGTTTTTGTTGAGAACTCAATAAAAATTCCCTTCTAAATTTATAGTATGCGTCATATTTAGAACGTTTAGTTCTTATTGCATGTTTTGAAACAATTCCGAAGCAAACGATTAATACAAATTAATGCAAATCAAGCTTGAAGCCATCTTATAATTAATCAAATATAAAGTGTATCGCTTAAAGATTTTGTCATTCAAAACATAATAATATTTCTGTGTTTTGCTCGTTAAGTAATTAGATTTTTGTTGAAACTTGTGTCACTTCCTTGCTTTCAAGGATTAACTAATTAAAATTCGTCTTAAAAAAGGAAATGCAATATGAATAAAATCTTCACTTGCACTAACAACAATTAACAACTGGATCTTGCTGAGCTAACATTATCTGCTTTTGTCGTTACGCTTTTTAAAATTTTCTGAATGATAAATCGCAGGAAATTTTAAGTGCATAATTATATTAATCAATTTCATAACTGAGTCAAATGTAAAATATCAGTAGGTTTTTAAACAATTTATTTCGTATTAGCACTTTCTCGCACGCATTAAAACCAAAGAAATGATTCATTATATTTTGTTGAATGTCTGAAATTAGAATCAGTGCTTAGAAAAGTTTCGGTTTTTATGCACTTTTGTCTGATATTTATATATTACATTATGATGTTAATTCCTTTTCCAATGTTTCCTCAATAAAAAATACGTTATTTCTGCTCAGCTTTGATCATTTCTTGATGTCAACTTTAGTTTATGTTTCCATTTAGTATTAAAACGTAATTAAATTACTTCACAATCTTATATTTTCACATACAGGAATTTTAAGAAATAGTTACTGTGTGCGATATTTTAAAATGACTTTCCGTTGCCATAAAACTATTTTCAAATACTTGAATGCATTTAATGAGTACACTTATTATTTGTATAACATAAATTAATAAAGATAAGAAACTCTGCAGTCTAATTTTTCATTTGTTAAGCCCTTTTAACTCCATTATTCCAATTTCAGACTTCTAAAATGCAAATAACATTTAACCTGAATAAACCATTATTTTATTTTTATTTAGATGCTAAGAAAAATAAATTACTTTCCTTATGTTATTCTACACAGAACAATGAAATCACAATATATTTGGAAAATAATTCTTGAAAAAACAAAATGTAGAATTATAGTGAATTGAAAAAAAAATTATTGAATTGCATATAAAATATTCTGAAATAATATACCATAATTTTTCTTTTCAATTGATATTAGATCATTATAAAATATTTGAAGGAACTCATTTTACTGCTTACATGCTCAGTTATCGATTTTAATATTGTTCTTCATAATTATGTGGATGAAACCATTTTCTGGAATAATCAATTCATGTTGGTACCTCATATATGATTATCTATGTATTCTCGAACCAGTAAGTGGCAGATAATAATGAGATTTTTTTTCTTTACTGAAATAGGTAATCAGGGGAAATAGTGCGCATGGAACGGATATATTTCTCTGTGACAAGGTTTATGCAATGATAATTTTTTATTGTTCAATTAAATGCAAATGCAGTCAAGGAAGTGGATAATAAACTGAAAATATCTTCTCCTGCAATATATAATATTAAATACGTAGCAGGATTATAATAGTAATTATTTTCTTTTTAAAGTTGTTATTAAATATCTTTATTTTCACATGAATATTTAAATAATTAAGGCTGTAATGTTATCAATTGAATGAACTTTTACGGATTGGTCTAGTAAAAAGGGATATATTTATATATTTTGTCGAACTATAAGTACAAGTAAACATCATACATTTATTATCGCTGTAAGCAATTTTATCATATTTAGTGTTTGGTTATAGGTTCAACTATAAGTTTCATTTTTTTCCTGGTTTAATTACTAATGTAAATAATATTGTTCTAAACTTAACTATTTAAACTCTTATAGAAAAATTTTTAAAAAATAAAAGCTAGTCTTTATTAAACTATAAACATAATTATAATGAATATACACTCATGTCCATAAATTAAGGATAATTCAGAATCACACAGAAATTGAACTCTAAAATAAAAATTTCACCTGTAGAATTATCACACGTATCTTGAAGAAGAATATGCAAATTACAGGAAACCACCAGATGGCGCGGATAGTACGTCACAATGGCGAGATTGTAAGAGAGGGGTATATAAGGAATGGTGGCAAAGAAGTAAAATGGTTCACAAGCGATTTAAAAGCCTTTCCCTGCAATAACCGCATAGTTATGGCACAAAGGTAGCATTTCGATGATTTTTTACGTGGTAGAACTATAGGACGACTGGAATGTGGACGTACCCAGCCGGAAGTATCCGAGGAACTTGGAATCGCCCAGAGTGTCATCTCCAGGCTTTGGCAACGATTTCAAGATGATGGTAATGTGAGTAGATGTTACAGCACAGGTCGCCCCGAGTTACAACGCCGAATGAGGACCGGTATTTGGCAGTTACTGCCAAAAGAAACAGACGGAGCACAGCATCAGACTTATCTCGTCAGCTCTCTTCAGCTACCGGTACGACAGTTTCAAAGCCGACTGTGTACAGACGCTTAGGGCAAATTGGTCTATATGCTCGTAGGCCTGTCAGATGTGTTCCGCTTACCGCAACTCACTGTCGCCTGCGATTAACCTGGAGTAGAGAGCATGCATTGTGGACACCGCAACAGTGGTCTTGTGTGATGTTTTCCGACGGACCCAGGTTTAGTTTGCAGTCTGATTCTCGCCGGACTTTCATATGGAGAGCGCCAGGTACCCGTTACCACCAAGAGAACACCATTAAACGACACCGTTACGGTGGTGCAGGATGGCTCGTTTGGGGAGGAATTATTCTTAGATCCAGAACTGACCTGCATTTTCAGAGTGTAACGATGACAGGCCACATCTATCGGGATGTCATTCTGGAACAACATGTACGTTTGTTTCGGGGCGCCATGGGTGCTGAATTTCTCTTTATGGATGACAACGCCCGTGCTCACCTTGCAAACATTGTAGATGAATGGCTTCAATCCTAGGATATCACCCATATAGATTGTCCCAGCATACTCACTGGACTTGAATCCAATAGGGCATGTGTGGTATATGCTTGGCCGACGAATTGTAGCCCATCAACCCCCTTCCACCTGTCTACCGGAACTTCGGAGGGCATTGCTTGATGAGTGGTGTAATATTCCCCAAGATCAGTTTGATAATTTGATACTCATCTTGCGTAGGCGTTGTAAGGCCTGTATTGCATCGTCCGGGAGACATACTCCGTATTAACCATCATACTAATCATGTTATACTGTTTTTTGGTTTAAATAGGTTCTTTTATAAAATTTGCTCCAGGGAGTAAAAATCGCAATTTTTTATTAATTATGTCAAACATATAGCATCTTTTTTGCTCATTACCTTTTGTTTAATAAATGGACTTTACAAATAAATCAAATTTGTTTTGCTTCTGTCTCTTTCTTTGCCTGATCTTCATTATCCTTAATTTTTTGACATGAGTGTATATCAAAATATTACACTCGTAATCTGTGAAATTTAAATAACATGAACGGTGTTTTTTCTCGTTAATTACATTCATTCGAACATTAGCATCCCTTTTTCCACACCTTTGTCTGATAAGTTCAAAGTCTAGACTCCACTTCTTCCTGTTTATCTTTTTTGCCAACCGATTTTGGAGTTAAAATGTACTGACAAATGATAAGATCTAAAGTGTTGCTGAGACTTCATATATACTCTTTATTTAAAAAGGCATTTTTCTATTTTAAATATAAGTTATTACCTTGAATTCTAATTTATAATTTGTGTTTTAATGACTGAACGATTCCATACTTGTATATAATAAATTTACCCATCTATAATTCTTGCCAAATTTTTTAAATAATAATTTAACTAATTATTTAAAATATAAGAACAGTTTCAATACCTTGTTTTATGCAACTACTATATTTAAGGTAAACATAGTTATATATTTTACAATGAGTTTCAAAATTAAATTCAATTATACGTGTAATTCATAAAACAAAGATATATTTTAAAATTTCAGGGATCAACAACCTCACATTTCATTTCAATATGTATTGAAATGATCTGATTTCCACTCACTTGGTACAAACTGCATTTTTCACTGAAAACTTTTATTAAATCAGATGCCAGTTTACATAAAATATATATAATTTTGATCTTGAAGAACAATAACAAATTTTAGTTCTTTTATTATTTATATTCATTTAATTTAATTTATTTTGTAATTATTGTCTCAATATACCCCCCTCCCTTTTAGTTTTGGGAAATTCACTAAATATTCTGTATTGTTATCTGGAGTGAGAGACTGTATATTAACGTCTCACTATAAAGCAACATGAAGGCTGTAGAAGTGAAGTGAGAGACACCACGACAGGCACTCTCTCTCCAAACTACCACATCAGACCAACGAGAGGACTTTGAGCCTCGAAAGATTTAATCATCTATTCTGCACGGCAGGTATTCAGTAGTTCTTCGGCTTTGAATCATAACACGTCTGCCACGAGTTCGTGACCTTAGCCACTAGGTTATCATTGGCACATAATTTTAGGGTAATGATTATACACACAGATTTTGAATTACTTAACTAAAGCTTTTGTAACAATAAGCAGTGAGAGAAGAATATTTGCATTTGTACACCAAAATAGACTGCAATGGTTTTTTTTTATTTGCTTTTAAAAATACATTGTTAACATGCTGATGATTTAGTTCAAGAATATCATTTAACATCGCTTTCTGTTTTGGATGAACGTACTTATATTCCATGCTAATGTTTCCATTTTACTTCATTTTCTGGTATATTTTTAATATTAGTCCAACAAAACATAAAAGAGGAAATGTTTTATAAAAATTTATTTAATTCATTTCTGAGTTATGTATTTTTCCAGAAAAGTTGACTAATATTAGTTAAAACGCCTTTTTTTCAAGACAAGATTCTTAATGTAAAGAAGCCTGGAATAAATCTAAACTGGTCTACTTTTTTCCGTTAACCGTGAGTAAATTTGGTTGCGAAATTACTACCTTTGATGCTTTTCGATCGAAAAGTTGTCGAGATTGCTATCATTTAAGGTTTTCTCTTCTCAACTTGCTCAAAAGGTCGATTAGGGAGCCGAATAAAACGATATTACATGGCAAAAAGACACTCAGAAACGATTATTGATGCAAAAGTAGAGCAGGGTAGGCAACTTTATTACTGACCAAAATATCGATCATACACTTTCATTTGCTCCTGAAGTGAACAGAAGCAGATTTTCGAAGGTTTTTTCTGTGGGCCTAAAAAGAAGAAAATCACATTATCAGGTGTCGTCGTACATTGAACATAATACTCAAATATTTACAAAAATGGTTTTTCTTCGGATAAAGTGTGGCAGTGTATAACGTTTGTCAGAAGTGACTTCCAGGTTGTTTAGATATTAATCTTTTCTATGATAGCATTTACTAAAATGGTTTTCGTGTTTGTGTAATAGCGTGACACGTTTTCCACCAATGTTTGGGTTTCATGTTTGTCAGAAGTTATAATTACAAAATTTGATCAATACATAATGTTAAATATATTTGATTGTTAAAATCAGCATGTTTTTTTCTCAGATAAAAGAACTAACTTATTTAACAAATCATTATAATAATGCAAAATGAATTATTATTTCTATATAAAATACGTTTTTAAGTTGGTAGTTTATACCAAAGGTGAGAAACCTTTTCACCATCAGAGGCTGCAGTTTAATTTAACTAGTCAGCTATAAAAAAAGGCCGCTTTAATTTCTTTATATTCTTTTAACACACACACGCATACCTTTAAATTTTAAATTAAAATTTTGTAATTAATACAATTTTAAATAAAAATATTACTAACTATACAATATCATAATTAACTGAATAACTTTATAAAGAAGTACAGTATTAAAATTATAATATTAAATAATAAAAGTCTAATATACAAACAGTACAAACAATGGAAAATGACAGATGGAAAATATTACGATTTGACGGAAATCAGATTCCTAGCACTAAAAAATGCAAGGAAATGTAAAGTGAAATATATTAGTGACCTCAAGTGTAGCAATACTAACTGTATGATTACTAGAGTGGTACAAGCTCGACAAAAGAAAAGTCCAAATTGTCTGTTAAGGAATATTAATAGTAAAAAAATGATTTATATGTATATATCAAGTGTGGCAATGTTTGGTAATGTTGCTCTATCATTTGAAAGAAACAATTGGTTATAGCGATCAATATAACCTCTGAAACTTATATTTATACTATTCTTTATAATCGTATCAATTTTCTAACTAAGGTTGTCTATTGAAAACAGTGAATATTTATTTACAAAAATGTATTTCTTACGAAATCTACACATTGTTCCCTTCTTTGGTTTGAATATTTTCATGTGCAAAGGCATGTGCATGTATGTGTCTTTTGAAATCTTAAGAATTTAACAATCTTTTTATAAAAATTCTTGATGAAAGATTTTAGAAAGATACGTTATAAGTAAATATAAGTTTAATATGTCTCGATGCAAAACTTACCTGATGTTTTAACCTTTTTTGCAATGTTAAAGAAATAAATAGCATGATGATGTGTAAGCGTTTGATAAAAATCAAAAAGAAAATTGTTTAAATTAATTGTACCTTATGAAATTTTCTAAACAACACATTAATTAATAACGCATAATAATTATTTATGTCGAACAAATAAAAGATATTAACATTAAGATAAGATTTTTAGATAAGATGTTTATTTGCTTGAAAGCATTAGGTATTTTTTTAGACCCTTGATAGACTCCTTGTGTGCCAACAATTATAACACAAGGCTTAATAGCGTAAGACAATACTCAATCAATTGTGGTAGTAAGTTTCAAGTATAAGGATACAAGCACAAATGGGAATCAAAAGGTAAACGAAACAAACATGGATGCATATACAATAAGCACAGAACAAAATACAAGATTGCTCACATGCAAAAACGGAAACATTCTGTAATTAAAATTATACATAAGTGAAGGTTTGGAAGCACATGTGTGATCAGAATAAGATTTTCAAAAAACAAATGCATAAAAAGCATACATACACAAAAATACTTAAGAATATACACACAAACATTAATATATATACATATACTCCTGTCCAAAAGTTAAGCATAAAGCGTAAAATGCGACTACGTCCAGCACGAAACACCGGTGCATGTCGGAACGGGGTGAAACCGATTCACGCAGTATAGGCAGTTCAGACAAGTTTCGTGCAACTGCTGGGTGAAAGAACATTGTTAACCATCAAATAAGGTGAATGAGGGCACAAAGACGCCAATTGGACATGTTTACGAAAGGAAAAATCGTTCAAATGCTGGAATCCACACGATCACAAACCGAAGTGTCTCGAATTCTGAATGGGAAACAGTCTGTGATCTCAAGACTGTGGCAGAGGTTTCAAAGAACGGGAGATGTTACCCGACAACCAGTATCAGGTCGACCAAGAGTCACAACCCCTCGCCAAGACCGATATCTGGTAATAAGTGCGCAACGTCAGAAGGGCAGTACTGCTAGAGCACTAGGTTCGGCGCTCACAGTCGCCACAGGAATACGAATTTCTAGACAAACTGTTTACAGGAGACTCAATCATGCTGGCCTGTCTGCCAGAAGACCAGCAGTTTCCATTCCTTTCACGTCTGCGCATAAACGCGCTCGTTTGAACTGGAGTTTGAAATATCAACATTGGAGTGTGGGAGAGTGGGCCAATGTGATGTTCAGTGACGAGTCCCGGTTTAGTCTGAGTAGTGATTCTCGGTGGGTAACGATATGGAGAGAACGTGGAACACATTTTGAACTAAGAAAGATAACGGAAAGACATCATTTTCCATCAAGGGGAGTAATGGTATGAGAAGGCATCATGATGGACGGCCGCACAGACCTCTATTTCTTTGACACGGAGTCTGTGACTGCTCAAACATACAGAGACGAAGTTCTTGAGCCTTAGGTTCGTTTGTTTTGAGGTGCTGTCGGTCCTGACTTCATATTCATGGATGATAATGCGCCATAGCACCGAGAGGTGCTGATTGATGACTTCCTTGAAACGGAAAACATCCAGCGCATGTCGTGTCCTGCGAACTCCCCTAATTTAAATCCTATCTAGCATCTATGTGATATGCTCGGGAGACAAATTGCAGCTCTTTTGCACCCACTAAGCTCCGTTACAGAACTGAAGAGTGCTCTCCAAGAAGCTTGGAACCGTTTGAGCCCACAACTCACTCATCATCTCATAGCAAGTATGCTAAATCATTATGCAGCGTGCCTGGCTGTCAGAGGTGACCACACGCCTTATTAAACTGCAGCATCAGTATTTTATTTAATGTTTTCTTTCATTTTTTTCTTTAAAGTGTGAATCCTTGCTATGATCAGTTTTCTTTCAAACTGCTACTTTGGATAATAAAATTAATTATTATCATTCTTTTGATTTGCATCCTTATTTTATAACCATTTTACACTGGCATATCACATTTCCCGCCATTCTGATTTACAGTTCCTTCCTTATTCACATAATTATCAATTATGCTTAACTTTTGGACACCACAGTATATATATATATATATATATATACTAGCTGACCCGGCCCGGCGTTGCACGGGCTATTACCGAGGGTATTACTTATCCCCATGTTAATTTCCTCCTTTCTTTCTGACGCCGGCCCTTCTGTGTGGATATGACGCGTACGATGTGAGTGTATGGCCCGAGAGGGCTTGTCATGACTTTCTCGTTTAACATTTTCCCTTCTCTTAACAAAATCAGCAATTCCAATATTATTTCTCGAAATTACTTTTACTTCTTTGTTTCTTTCCTCTCCGCTTAGCCTGGCGTTGCACGGGCTTTTACCAGTGAATAATTTAATCCCCGGGGAACTTCCTGTTTCCCTCAGGACGATAGCACTTATGTGTGTGTATGCTCGATAAGAGTGATTTCTTTAACTATGACATTAAAACTCCCTTTTTTGAAATTTGTTCTTGCGTTGGTGTGGTGTGGTACTTAGGAGAGGTGGGTAAAACCTTAGGTGTCGTCCTCGTCGCTTGACCATGGTTGAAAATTTTGAGGTCCGTCGCTAAAAACCCTGGAATAGGCGAACAGTGCGAATTTATAAATCACTCATTCACTTTTCAATTCTTTCGTTGCAATTTTTTAGTCCTCGGAAACGAAAATGTAGCCTTTTTAAAAATAGTTGTATGTTGAAAAAAGACGGAAAAGTGGAAATTTTTCAAATTATAAAATTTTACTACTATTTTAAATTTTGAAGTAAAATTGTGAGGATATTTTGAAATGTTCAACTCACGGGAAAAAAGTTTCATGCAATTATCTTTATAAAAGAAGAAATTATTAAATGATTGTTTTAAGTATTTGAGTGTATAATTAAAATTTGTTCAAAAAAGTTTTTGGCTTTTTTTATTTTTTAAATCACTGATTCTAAAAGTTTTAAAAATCATTTTTATTTAAACGGAATGATTTTGATTCATTTTAGAAAAATATCATAAAATATGCAAAATATCATTGTTTTGTAAAAAAAAAAAGTTTTTTTTAAAAATTCTTTAAAAAAAGATAGTTTTCGGCATTTTATTTTTTTTAATCACTGATTCTAAATGATCAGTGAACTTTTTAAAAATCATTTTCATTTAAATTCATCTATATTTATTCATTTTAGAAGAAATCATAAAATACAAACAAAATTAAATTATTATTTTATACTAACATTGATTAAAAATATTCATTTAGCAATTAATTGTGACATGCAAATTTAGTGATTTTTGATATATTAATAACACGCAATTAATAATGAAGAATTTTTTATTTGAACATAGCTTTTATTTTTTCTAAGGAAGTTATGCTTATTTAACTGAATAATTCAAAAAAAAAATTTCGAAATGGGCAAATTTTGGGTTTTTACTATGAAATTATATGTCAAAAAAAGATTTATACATTAGGCATTATTTTAAAGTAAACTATAAGTTTTATGAAAGAGAACAAAAATTTTGATACTGATAAATATTTTAAATGAGTCTCAGAAATGTATTGAATACATTTTGTCATCTTAATCTAACATCTATAATGATTTAATTTTGAAAATTATCTAAGGAAAAAATGACGAAAATTGATGCAAAAAAAACTTTTTCGCTCGCATTTTTTTTTTTTTTACTGGCCAAATTTACTGATTTCCCCCTGTTTAAGGCAGAACTTTTTAGTGTAACCCTTGAGTTAGATGCGGTCGACGGTGAAACAGTTCAATGGCCTTTGGCGCAAAACTATTTTTCGACTCCAAGGTTTGGCTAACTGTAAAATCGCGTATTTTTTATTAAATTTTTTTTATTTTTAGGGCATAATTTTTAAGTTAATGCTTTCAAACTTCATAAATTAATTGCAAAAATAAAGTACTTTTAAATTAAAGAAATTTACAAAAAATAGTGTTTAAATTATTTTTCGCAAAAACGTTTTTTACGAAAATCAAAAAAAAATTTTTTTTAATCCGTAATTTTCAAGCAATTTTTTTGATCTTCGTACAGATTACGGATAATATTTTTGTACATATGGAAATAAAAAAATTTCGTACGATTATCTTCATAAGTGACAAAGTTATTCAATGTTAAGTTAAAATTTTGAGTATTTTTTGAAAAATCTTTAAAAAAAAGATTTTGGAACTTTTTTTTAAATGATCTAAAAGAGAAAGGCTTGAAGTTATTTATTGTAGAATATCGTTTTAATAACACGAAAACTAATTCATACGCAACAAATTAGAAATAATTTGCATAAAAACGCATCAATTTTAATCCTTTTTTTAAAAATTCTTAAAAAATAGAAAATATCACTATTTTGCAAAAAAAATTAAACCACATTGTGGCGAAATAAATCATCTTTCCGATTCTGTAATTATTTTTTGTCTGATTTTAACAGTAAAAATTGGATGGCAATTTTAATATGGTGGAAAACGTCGGATCACCGCTCGACCGAAACAGAATTGAAGTTCTGACAAGTAAACAACCCGCAGGAGTAAAACAATTAGGCGTGTTAAGGGTTTTAATTAATATCTTTTTAACTAATTGCAATATCGGAATGAAAAATAGTTTACGTCCTATTCTCAGACCTATTAAATATACGCACAAAATTTCACAAGAATCGGCCAAGCCGTTTTGGAGGAGTTTGGTTACAAACACTGTGACCCTAGAATTTTATATATTAGATATACATACTTGCAAATACAAAAAAATAATAATAAAATAATTTTTAAAAAATTTAATTTATAATCTAAACAATACGTGAAAAAATGCTATTAATATATGCACAAAACGATGTAAAAGAAGACTTGCTCTGAACAAAGGCAGAGAAAGGAGGAGTTCACACTATACTCATCTTTTGTAGGCAATTCATGGGAGTTCGTCTTTCGGAAGATAATTTAGCACAAGCAAATATTAGATGCTTGACATCCTGGACTGTGTCACTGGAGCAAGAACACTGGTCAGTAGGCTACAAATTGAAGCGTTTCAAATAGACTTTAAAGTTTCCATATCCAGTTAGAAACTGGGTCCGTTTAAAATTAGGATGAAACTGTTTAGCCTTTAAACGACTCGCAGCATTAGGTATTAACAGAGGTACAAGAATTTCTTTTAAAAAGGCTCATGTCAAATCTATGCGTATGTGAAAGGTTATTTTACTTATATTCATTTATTTAAATATTTTCAACTATATAAACAGCAGGTAGTAGATTTAATAAAAAAGTATAACTTTGTGAACAATAAATGTACTTCAAATATTTACACAAAATAAAAATAAATAATGGGAGTTACAACTAAAAATATTTCAAGTAAGGAAAAAAAATTATTTTTTTCAGCAACAAGAAAAGTGTGTTACTGGTTCTCTTTTGCTTATTTCTGCATTATACTTAGAAAAAGAAAACAAAGCTCCATCTTTTAAAAATTCTGACAGCCACCGAAGCAGGAAAAGAACTTATTTTAAAAAGAAATTTTTGTATTTTTGAAGTATTTTATAAAATGCTTTGAAATACTGTAAAATAATTGAAGAATTTGTTATACCAAAAGAAAACTATTCTAAAGAATCCAAAATATAAAAAAAATAAATGCGCTAGGTTTTCAATTCTTTTAAGATTTTTTATAAATTTTTCATCCTTTAGAAACATTGTTTTGGAAGAGAATTTTATCATAGTTTTTTTGTCGTGGTTCAACAAAATAAAATTTCTTACTGTACGAATAAAGTGCAACAATTAAAAAATATTTCGCTTCACAAAAACACCAAAATTATTTCTATATATTAATGTTTAATAATTTAATAATAAAGAAATATAAATTAAAAAATATCTCAGTAACAAAAAGGGGCATTGCTTACATAAGAAAATGAAACCTAGAATATCATGCTAGAACAAATTGCCGCAGTATAGAACCTAAGGACATGTGATTTTAGTAAATATAAATAAAACACATGGAATAAATACATCCTACACCTTAAGTGTGTGCAAAAGGGTTTTTTAATTCAGATAAATAAAGTAATATAGCACACTTATAGTTAAAATACAAATATTACTTATATACATAAATTTTCTAGGAAAAATTTAAACATATTTTAACTTGCAACTTGCCCAAACATATTATTTAAATGCTACTGTCACAAAATATGTGGTTAAAAACATCATTTATGATGCTTTAATTTAATTATGATGTGAAAACTCACGTTAGATTTCTTGTATAGTATGTAAGATTCATAGTTTGAAGGTATTTTATTTTCAATTAAAATCACGTGTTGATTACTATACTCTATGTACTTTATTCCACGGTTAATTATTAGTTGCTATAGATTTCCGTATATACTGAAGAATTATATATTCAAAAAAAAAAGTTCTGAAAATAAAAATAAAAAGTTTATACGATTCCATTTTATTTAATAACATCGTAAACTGTAAACGAACTATCAGGATGTTTCAAGTTATATAAATCGTGATTCTTATTTTGATTCACGGTAACATAGGTTCCCTCTGCTACATCGTAAGTAAACTTATTATGGGTAAAATATATAAGAAAAGACAAAGCTCATCGGTGTATCGTTTAACAATGTATGCTTCTTAGACATGGCATACAAATTATTAATGGCATAATATGCATTATTATGCAAAAGAATGTTGTTTAAACGAAATATTTTCTGAAAATGTTACTCGAAAAGTTGCACAGTTTAAGCATGTTAGTTTTTCACTTCTAACTTATGTGTTGTATTAGAACAACAGTATAGTACTATTAATTTAAAATATTAAAGAAATAATCTACAAGATACCTTTGAGTTAGAGAATTTGTAATAAATCTTGCGATTTTTCTAAATCTTTCGCAAAAAACAAGTAAACAAAAGAAACCATTTTAAAAAAATAACCTAGAAATAGATAAGACCAATCGTCACTTTTTGTGAAGAAAAATACTTTATGTGAGGATTAAAGGAAAAGAAAGAACTCTAGGATTAGGCCCTGCTTTATTTCTGCGAACTTCGTTACCTGTTATCAAAACTTTGTTATCTATCTTTCTCAAGCAAATAAAAGTTCTCCAATAACAGAAGATTTAAGAATTTATAAGAAATAGAAGTATCAATAAACTCTTTGGTATCAATAAACATCGGGCGCATAAGCTTCTTTTCGAATTTCGTTCCGGGTGGCTTTTCACTTTGACGAAAATAGTTCTGAAAATTCCTTTCAATTTATATCAACGCAGGTGAGTAAACATCTTATGTACTCTTATTTATATAACTATTTATAAAATATTTAAAAGAAAATATATATTATAACCTCTCATTATTATTCGAGCTGTCTGAAAATAATTCTTTAATAAGTTGTTTTGTCTTAAAGAAATAAAGACTGTAAAAGAACATTTTCCATATAACTAGATATTGTTCAAATAATATTGCTCTTTTGAGTACCATAGTTAAGAATTATCAGACCTATAGAACTTATACATTTAATTTATGTTATGCATAATATAACATTAATTAAATGTATAAGTTCCTACCATGAATCTACATCGTAACACATTTTATTTAATTTTGAGAAACTAAAATGAAAAAAATATATGAATAATTAAACTTCTACCAAGTATTTTGAGTGTGTGGAAAAAATAAATTACAATATAATTGCTAAACAAGTTTTGATGTTTCTCTTCTTCAACATTATATGAAATAATGCAGTCTTCAATTATTGTTAACTAATTTGTAAAGGTAAGACTTCGTACGAAATTAGACATTCAGTGAAAATAGACAAAGAGAGGTCAATATGTTTTTACTTGACAAATTAAGTTACAAACACTCAACTAGTGTGACATGAAAAAAGTAAGTGCTTGACCGAATTAGGAAGATAATTTTTGGAACTTAAATTATTTTAAGCTAGAAATTATAGTTCATCCACTTGCAACATACACTCATGTCCATAAATTAAGGGTAATGAAGTTCAGGCAAAGAAAGAGACAGAAGCAAAACAAATTTGACTTATTTGTAATGTCTATTTATTAAACAAAAGGTAAAGAGCAAAAAAGATGCTACATGTTTGACATAATTAATAAAAATTGCGATTTTTACTCCCTGGAGCAAATTTCAAAAATTACCTATTTGAACTAAAAAACAGTACAACATGGTTAGTATGATGGTTAATACGGAGTATGTTTCCTGGACAATGCAATACAGGCCTCACAACGCCTACGCATGCGGAGTATCAAATTATCTATCTGATCTTGGGGAATATTACACCACTCATCAAGCAATGTCCTCCGAAGTTCCGGTAGACAGGTGGGAGGGGGTTGACGGGCTACAATTCGTCGGCCAAGCATATCCCACACATGCTCTATTGGATTTAAGTCCGGTGAGTATGAGTCCAATCCATACGGGTGATATCCTAGGATTGAAGGCATTCGTCTACAATGTTTGCACGGTGAGGATGGGCGTTGTCATCCATAAACAGAAATTCAGCACCCATGGCGCCCCGAAACAAACGTACATGTTGTTCTAGAATGACATCCCGATAGATGTGGCCTGTCATCGTTACACTCTGAACATGCAGGTCAGTTCTGGAATCAAGAATAATTCCTCCTCAAACGAGCCATCCTGCACCACCGTAACGGTGTCGTTCAATGGTGTTCTCTTGGTGGTAACGGGTACCTGGCGCTCTCCGTATGAAAGTCCGGCGAGAATCAGACTACAAGCTAAACCTGGACTCGTCAGAAAACATCACACTAGACCATTGTTGCGGTGTAAACAAATGAATGCTCTCTACTCCAGGTTAATCGCAGGCGACAGTGAGTTGCGGTAAGGGGAACACATCTGACAGGCCTACGAGCCAATGTGCCCTAAGCGTCTGTACACGGTCTGCCTTGAAACTGTCGTACCGGTAGCTGAAGAGAGCTGACGAGATAGGTCTGATGCTGTGCTCCGTCTGTTTCTTTTGGCAGTAACTGCCAAATACCGGCCCTCATTCGGCGTTGTAACTCGGGGGTGACCTGTGCTGTAACATCTACTCACATTACCATCATCTTGGTATCGTTTCCAAAGCCTGGAGATGACACTCTGGGCGATTCCAAGTTCCTCGGATACTTCCGGCTGGGTACGTTCACATTCCAGTCGTCCTATAATTCTACCACGTAAAAAACACCCAAATGCTTCCTTTGTGCCATAACTATGCGGTTATAGCACTGATTAGGCTTTTAAAGCGCTTGTGAACAATTTTACTTCTTTGCCACCATTCCTTATATACCCTACTCTTACACTCTCGTCATTGTGACGTACTATCCGCTCCATCTGGTGGTGTCCTGTAATTTGGATATTCTTCTTCAAGATGTGTGTGATCATTCTACAGGTGAAACTTTTATTTTAGAGTTCAATTTCTGTGTGATTCTGAATTATCCTTAATTTATGGACATGAGTGTATATAAAAAGATACGTGCTAGCTATAGTACTTGATGGTGATATTTTTCTTATAGGTGTGATTGAGATAACGTTAAAAAAACGCCTTTAATTACGAAATTAGAAAACGTGGTTCATTTCGGCTCTTAGCACATTTAAATCAAAAAATGTAGTCAGAAAATAAATGTGAAATATCTTAAAGAAATGTAATGAACAGAATGGAATAGCTATTCTGTTAAAAACAGCTTGTCAATTATATCGAAACACATAAATTAGGCCAATAATATGTTTTCTTATGTTATCGTATTATTCACTCTCAAAAAATTTAAATGCATGTTAACAAAATGTATAGTAGCATTTTCTAGAAACTGTTAATACAAAAACAATTAAAATACAGTTGCTTTGTATCTATGAAATATATATCTTCCAAGTTTAAAATATTAGAAGTAATCTAGTATTTGCAAACATTGTAAAAAAAAACATTATTATTATGACCAGGTACAGAAAAGCTCTTCTAAAACGTAAGTATGGCATCCTAACGTACTGTAAAACCTTTTAGCAATCTGAAAATTGTTTATAATTTCTATCTTTAACAATCGTAGTGGATCCATAATCAAGCTGAATCAATTATTAAAATTACAGTACGGATCCAAAGACCTGAAACTGCCAAATTCATGTGCCATTAGAACAATCACAGATGTTACCGGACTTACGTTCAAATATATCCAGTAATTTTAAAACTATGCAGTTATTTTAGTGTGCAAAACATACAAACGGAAACAACATTTTAATTTAAAGCGGCTTTTTCAACATTAATAACTAGACTAATAAGCAAAATATGCCATGTTCAGAATTTTGAAAATAATTTTCTATGTAATAACAATGCGCGTAATCCATTAACTTTATCACAAAATTTGAATTTTAAACATACAGTAGAACGTCGTTTATCCGAATGTTTATTATCCGGAGTGTCAAATATACGAACCAAAGTCCAGATACGTTTTCAAACAGTGCAATGCTCAACATTTGTATCCTGTGAGACCAAAAGTTACGGAAAAACCCAAGGTGAGGGATATTTGGGGCATTTCAGTTGTGTGATTTGATAAACATCTGTGCTGAGTATTAGGTCAGTTTTTTTCCAAGTGAGGGGATGTATACATGATCTTTTGTTGAGTTTTGTTGATGTTGAAACCTGGATAGAGAGCATGCGATACAGAAGGCTGTGGCTTTCAAATGTTAAATAATGACGAGATAGTGACTTCCGTGCAAGAAGAATCCGTCCCTGTCGAAGATGAAACGGATGAAGACGAGGACAACAACAACGAAAGTAGCAAAAGTAAATCAAATGCTGGCGCGTTTCCTGCATTAGAGACAGCTATGGAGTGGTACGAACAACAATCAGAGTGTTATCCTACTCAACTACTGCTTCTGAAGATAATCAGAGACCTTGCAGTGAAAAAACTAAGGTGTACAATGGTACAGAGAAAGATAAGTTATTATTTTCCACAATCAACGTAAAATTGCGATGTTTTGCACCTATTTGGTTTTTTCTTCAAGCACGTTTCCCGCATGTCATGATTTTCAATATTTTTATAGTGTCCAGTATCATATACTGCATGGATCGCATTCAGTTTTCGGTTATCCGAACGGTGTCCGGTCCCAATTGATTCGGATAAACGACGTTCTACTGTATTTTTGAAATGTTTACGTTTATGGTGAGACACCATGAAATTTGTTCATCATTGCTGTGTTTTAAATAGGGATTTCAATATCGAACCCAAAATTTCCATATCGGTATTTGGCATTTTTAGATCTTAATACCGCTAGTAGAAATTTTACAAAAAGAATGAAAACACAGGTGTTTCTTTTGTTTTATTTGCCAGTTTTATTAGAGAGTGTAAATATCACAAAAAATTAATTGTAACTTATAAATTATAACAGTATATAAAGAAAGAATCACAAAATAGTAAGGGAATGCCTTATTTATTTAAATCACAGAAAAAGAGTATTAATGTCACTATTCAATCAATGGTATTATTACAAAATTTAGAAATGTGATCGAAAAAAAAACGCATCAATTGTACTGCCATTTATCCCGGAACGTAATTTTGTGCAAAAATTACCCGCTGTTGAAAACGTTTTTTCGGCATCTACACTAGTTGGTAGTACTGTTGGCAATGCGTGGTATATTTTTTCCAAGTATTTTCCTCTAAATCCTTCCTCTTCAAATAAATCTATTTCTCACCGTATGATTTTGGATATAGTTAGGATATGGATATTAGGTTTTGGATTTAGGATATGGATTTCTGTGTTGTACTTTGTTTTGTTTAATTTTTTTTAGTTATCGCTAATTCTCTAATTTTTGTTCAAGAAACAATTCCGCTTCACTATCGTCATTAGTGTCATTATCTTCGATAGCTCTACTGAATTCTTCTGAATATAAATAGGTAAAAAAGTGTAAGAAAATTTCCTATAAACTTGACAAATTTGAATTGGTTAGTCTCTTTTCTTCATTTTCATTTTCATTTTTAGAATCATTATAATTGCGTAAATACCATAAGATTTTTTCTATTTCGGTATGCCTTTACTCTGTGTAATTTTTCAATGTAATATAAAATTCTTATATTACATTGAATTATAGTGTTCTGTGCTTTCAGTGACTGCAACATGAAATCTATTGCTGCATTAATAAATTAGAATCTCTCCAACATAATGTTTAAACAGCCAGTTTTATTGGAAGTAGAGCTGATACAGTTCTGGATATTGTCAAATTCACCATAGGTGTGTAAGTCAATCATTGTTTTTAGGATTGGATTTTTTAGTTTCAAAAATCGCCCCATCATTTTAATAAACCCTTTCAACGTGTTCTAGAATCTAATAATAACATATGTTCTGTTTTATTTTCTGTTAATATATATTTTTGTAATGAGTCATTTTGTTAAAAAAAATGTTTAAATATTATAACAATTTTTCTAACTTTATTAACTATCGGAAGCAGTTCTTGATGAGTTAATATTTCATCATCATAAGCAGTATCTTCTTCAAGAAGTACATTACCATTACCTTCATTGTCACTATCACTCTCACTCTCTTGAAAGTCGGAATCGGAAGTTTCTATATCCCCAGTATTTGGATTTTTCTATTCTTTATTTTTTTTGGTATAATACAACTATTATTGCTAATTGAATTTCATGAGCATAGCACAATTGCTGAATTGCACCAGTCAACTTTACAATTTTTTTCATAACTGCTATTCTATCAGTCTTTCTCTCGTTATGGATATAATATCTTCTTTCAGGGATTATTCATGTTTTGCTAATTTAGATTTAAGCACTTAACCAGAAAGTTAAAGGAATCCAAAGAAATAGACTTATCCATTATATGAATAAATTGTAACGAATAGCTTTTGGGTATTTGAACAATCATTTTCTAATGAATTTGTTCGAAAACTATAAATAAAGCATATATTATAACATATTTATTATTGCGTTGTCTATTGGCTGGAAATCATTAACATCAAAGTTAGTTTTTCAGCTAGCATGCAGCACTTTTGAGGAATCTTTCTTTTGGAAAGAAATGTTTCGTAATGAGAATGCTATTACAATCAAAGTCACTAATGAATTGTGGAAAGAAACAAAGACTGCTCTAACAGGGAAATTAACTTACCAAACAGACAAACCAAACTCAATTTTCTGTATCATTACATCGATTGATTTTCCATTCCAGGGATGAATCGCTGTCCTAACGATCTTCAAAAGTACGATCTTCGATAAAATAGGTTTTTCTTACCATAATACTTTCACGTAGCGTAATCAGAAGTTATTTTACTTTATCTAATGGAAGGAGAACAACGTTAAAATATAAATTTTGAACAAATTTGCAATATTTTAATCCTATTTTTTGACATAAAAAACATTTTTTATATAAAAGCGTACAGAAAAATTTGTTTTAATGAAAACACAAACTATTCCTAGATTTGAAGAAGTAGAATTTGAAAGCCTTTCGAAATGAGTGTACTAAAATGAAATAGATCTTATAAAAATTGACAAAAATCTTTTTAGCAGCAATATAAAAATATGTAATTTATCAATGAACTTTATAAATTACAAATATAACCCTTTTTTCATTCATCTGATAATTAGAATTAATAAAAGCAACATATTTCTTTACTATATGCTGCTAAAGGTAATACATTACTTAAAATGTTTTTTATTTACGATGAATCAAATTAAGATTTTCTAAACTGGCCTCTAATAACTAAAACCAAATACTTCTAATTTTAAAATAAATAAATTTGAAATTAAGAATAGCTTTAATTTTTATTAAAAATTTAAGGGGTATAAAAAGAATTATATTTTATATGTAAAACTTTTCAAAAGAGCTTTGGAACATGTAACTTTAAGAAGTTTAGCAATATGTGCGTAGCAATTTTTGTATGCAAAGAGTTATTAAAATCAAGTTCAGGTAATGAAGTTATGTACATTTGAGTAATTTGATTTTGTTTTTCAACTATGGTTTTATATTGGATTCATATGCATCAAAAATTGTAATCTATTGAATGATAATTTTTGAGCTTAAAGCTTATACCCCGTGAAGTTTCAGATTTCCTTTTATTTATGTTTAAATAATTTAGAGAAGAATTGCTGCCAATGACTCTATCTGAATTTTTCTAAGGTTTATTTTTGAACGTAACAACTATAACATCTAAATAAAAATAATAAGATTTCAATCTTTTGGAAAACGATATTTCCGAATGCATTTCATGATATTTATTATTGCATTTCAGGAAATATAATAATATAACGTAAGTAAACATGGTTTTTTTTTAGAAATACAAACATATTTGATCTAATGTTTGCAATTTTTTTTTATAGATTACAACGTTTTCTACAGCATTTTTAATTAATTTTTACTTACTTATTAACATTTACTCACTGACATTCATAATACATAACTCGGTATGTAAGTAAAAGCAAAGTTATTTGCTCTCTAAAAGATTTATAGTAAAAATAAGAGTTACATAAGATGACAAATAAAACATAAACTCGTTTTAACATAGAATTGGCTTATTTAATTATATTGCGATTTAATATTTGATCATAATTCTCAGTCTAACAATACCTTAAGCTTTAATAATTTAAAAATAAATCATGCAAAATTAAAACCCTAGCTGAAATTTATCAGGAAAAATATTTTATAACTTCCCAAATCTTAAAATTATAATATTTTTTATGTAAAAGCTTACAATTCAGTTTGAATTGTTTCCTCAGTTGTAACTAGTAAATATTTCAAGACAATTAATTGTTCCTATAATGAATTGAAAGTCTATCTTAAGATCATTAAAGTTCCGCTTAGTCTTCTTAAAATACCAATAAATAAGTTTAATGGGGTTTCTGTATTGTTAAATGTTGATTCTTGATGTACTGCATTTTTGAGACATTTTTATTTTTCTTTTAAACAGCCATAAATTACGTTTCTGCTGATATTAAAGAGTTCCGTATTAAACAAAATACCAAATGTAACGAGGGAAACCAAAGCATCATTAAAATTTCTCTTTTTTCGCATTAAAATGATATATTTATTTAAACTCTATAAAGAAATGCTCATTTGGTTCACTTGCATGTGATTTGTTCTTGTTGTTGCTAGAAAAGATATAAGGAATTTTGTAAAACTAAAGAAGGCTATAAATCAAGATACGTATTTCAGTTTATTTAATTCTTTTTTGTAAAAGCATGTGTGTTTATTTTTAAGACAATCTGGTAACGTTATGTGTTTATTGAGTAATTGTAAAGAATCTTTCATTTTCTTTAAAACTTCCAAAAGATCAAATTTTGATTATTATGAATTTATTTTTTCATTTTCAACGGATGTTAAAATTAATTTAATTGATTTTTTTTTCGAGGGTGGGGGTTTAATGCATTTATTTTTCATATTTACTCATTTTAAGGTAACCGAACACGTTAAAATGATTAATTTCGATCATTAATTCATTTTTTTCTTAAATTTTTTTAATGTAACAATGTTTTGGCTTTATAAAGCATATTTTGTTTTATTTCTACGTTTCCTTGAGCCATTGCAATAAATTAAACCAGAAGTGTATCTTTGATCCAACAGAAGTGTTAAATGGTGCAAAATCTATCATGGTGAGTCTGATAAATCAAAATATTATAAATGTTTTTCTATGAAATTTTTTTCAATCTGATATCTATATTAATTTCTAGGGAATTCACTGAAATAATTCTTAGTGTATGAATGTTTTTTCAGTTATGGCCCATTATTTCAATAACAGCCTCAGAAATATATCCCATTTTTTTATTACATTTATTAGATCAGAGAAAAGATTAAAATCGTAGTATTCTTTACATAAATGTATGTAGTTTATTTTAGTAATACGTTTATATTGTTATAATTTTACTACATTTTTCTCTATCGGATTTTTAAATTTTTTAAAAATTGCTAACGTTTCACTGTAATTGAGATTTTTACAAAATTTAGATAATTTTATTTTAAATTACTTGTTAAGTGTTAATATTTAGTAGCATTTACAGTGTTTCAGTTTGCTATATTTAAAAAAGTTCCCTGAATATGTTCGTATACCTTAAAATATCTAACACCTGTAACTCTTTGCGGAAATCTTCAAAGAAAATATGTAACCTGTTTTCAAAAATTTTCAAGTCAAACTATAAAAAATTGGGATTTTAAGTTTCCTTTCATAAAAAATTTTCGAATAACTCTGTACGTAATTTCAGTTTAATTGAAGTAAACAATGGAAGAAATTATTAACTGATTTCTTTTCATTTATTCAAGATTGAATGGTTAACCGGTTTTCTACTTTCATACAAATAAAAATAAATTAAATGTTAAGAAAATGTTTCATTCTATTTAAATAAAACTGAATTTTCAACTTTTTAAAAGAATTTTTACGCAATTTTTGTTATCGAGATATTTATCAAGAAATTTTGAGAATACACAAATATGATGTAATTAGAATACTGTTAAAAATGTTAAAAGTGCATCCTAGTTTTCTCTAAATACAAAATTTTCAAAAATTGATTAGAGACAAATTTTTCATACCAAGCAAAATCACGTTGATCTCACCGGTAGTATAATGTTATAATTTAATAAAATATACATACTTGTTATATTTTTATGAGTTAAAATATTTTAACTTAAATAAACTTTGTACAGGAGAAGAAACAAATCGACTAAAAGTAGCAAAACAAGTAATTTTAAAAAAAAATTTAAGTCAATTTCTTCTCTGAATGATGTATAGAAATCCTTTTATTAACGATTGAAAATTTGAACTACATATATGTATCTGAGTGAACAAAAATGTAATAGGAATTGAAAAATGTGCATGATTGGTCTGCATTGCGGTAACAATGCACACACAGTTTGGCTAGTTTGGCTGAAAAACCGGTAATTAATTTAATTAATTAAACAGAAATTAATGAATTAATATTTGAAAAAACTGTATTAACATCAAGTAATCCACTACAAATTAAAAAAAATTTTTAAAAAGGGAAATTTAAATTTAAAATTAAAGAGTGGGATCGAAATATTAAAAAAAAAATAACTTAAATAAATCTAAGAAAAATTTTTTTAATATTTAATGCTCTAAAACTTTTTTCGTTTTGAGAGATTACTCTTCTTAAAAAGGAATAATAAACATGTTAAAAATTATTATGTTGTATATTTCCGAGGATAGAGTTTGAGAATGTTTTTCTATAAAAATTTACCAAAATTCTAAATTTTTATGTAAGTTAAATTGATAGGAAAACAAATTGTATAATTTGTATACATGTTACAATAGGGAGGAAAATTTTTCGATGGAATAATTTAAAATCAAATTTCTGTAAATTAAAAAGCTAGACATTAACAAAGATAGTTTTATTTCTGGTAACCTTATCTGAAGTTAACACATGTTCTCCATTCATTTTTTTCTAGTACGCTTCCTGTTCTAGTCTTGCTTTCTGCTCCATTTTTTTATTGGTAAACAAGCGAGAAGAGAAATTTGTATAAGGCACAAGACCTTTAATTAGGTATGTTTAATACCCGGAGAAAAAACCCGTTGCATGATGAACATATGCGATCAGACAAGCTAATGAAGAAATGTAAATTCCACATATTTTTCAGATTTCCAAATACAAATTTCAGATACTAACTTTAAAAAAATCATGCTACTTTTTTCTTTTAGAAAAAAAGTCACAGTCAAAATACATTAAAAGTTAAAATAATACAATCGCTTATGCATGGCTTACAGGAAAATGCTAAAAAAATTCTTCTAAATTACTTTTTCCCCGAAATTAGTACTTGCGTATATAAACCGACCACTTAACTTTGAAATGTTTTTAAAAAATTCCCGGCTTATGCCTGGAATTATACTATATATATACTGGCTAGTATTTTTATTGTATTTTGACTTTGATAGTCAGTTGTGCTTAAAATATGAAAAGAAACCGATAATAAGAATGGCTATTCAAAAAATAAGATCCTCCATCACTCTATTCTTCTTTTTTTAAATTTTTCTTCTAAAATAAAATATAAGAATATTATATTAGACTACATTATATTGCATTTTCTTTATTATTTTGATAGAAATTAGTTTTATTAAAATGCAACATTTGTTATAGCAACTTTTTAAGCATACAAAAAAAGCACAAAGATTGTTGTTTGGTAATGATTTTATTAATGACATAGCAAAAGTACCTAAACAAAGCAATCGATGCTGTTCTGAAATCAAAGATAATATACATGAAACTATTTAGAATAACGCAAGCATATGTCAAAAATTATTAGTTGCTCACTTCAGTAACAAGCGAAAAATATTTAATGGTTTTGTATAAATACTTTTTAGTACTTTACATATTAAAAATTTGAAATGGAATACACCGATGTATGTAAATATATATATATATTTATTGTAACGGGTCCATTTTTCGTTTTCTTAACAATCCTCTTGGAGAATTACTTTAAACATTATTTAATAGAAAACTTCTTCCCGAAGAAGAAGATGCGATACATGTAAATTATGTCGTGTATTTAAGTATTAGCTTTCAAGTTCGAGAAAGAAAGAGAGAATTTTGAAGCTATAGTATATCGTAAAGATTAACGTAAGATAATATAAAGCTAGACGAGAGAACTTCGTAAATTATTTGATTAATATAAAGATTGACGATTTGGTCAATTAGTTGTTAAATTGGATTCGATCTGTTTGGATTGGATTACTTTAGAAATTATCTTCAAATATAAGGTGTGTTGCCTGGAAGTGCTAAGCGTAAGTAATCACATTTATTATTATATCTCCAATTATGTCCTCTACTTTGCTATTGCTCTCATTTTTATGAATTGGTGCATTTCATAACCTAGGTTGTTGAATTTATGTCGTTGTTGAGAATTGTAAATAAATTATATTGTATTAATTCTAGTACACAAATGGATGGAATAGCTCATCCACATTAATATATATATATATAAACGTAAGGAAGGAAAAATTAAAGTTTATACTAATGAAAATAACAACAGTAACATATATTGGCAAATTCGTATACTTGAGAAAAAAGATTCAGAATGAAACATATTATGAGTCACCAACTCTCTATGTCGCTTGAATTTATTTCTAGGCTAAAATAAAATTTAGAATTGAAAATCAATTGAGAAAACTAGGCAAAATATTTTAGTACTAAAGTTCATTTCTAAAGTCTAAGCCCTTATAATCTTAGAGAATTACAAAGTAATTTTCAAAAACAGTTTTAAAAAGAAAGACTAAATGTTAGACAGGTTTAATTTGTCCTGGTACTGTACCACGAAAGGAACCGATATGGAGTTGACGGTATTATAGTTTGTACCGGAGTGATGTGAGATGGGTGTTCAGAGCTGTACATTCTTCATGGATGCATCTTGACTGCTCTGAAGTATAGCGATGAAATTCTAGAGCTCTATATATCGTAAAAATAAAAAATAAAAGTTTCTTGTATTGAAAATTAATACTCCAAACTATTAATACTGCCAAATCTCATTTATTTCACAAATTAACATGCCAACTAGAGTCCAAGACTCACCTAGTTATAAACAATTTTTTCATGGAATACTGTTAATTAAACAAAACAGAACGAGCACTTCCTTGTTGCCACAGTGTACAAAATAATATACTTTTGCAATATCGTTCAGTTCACGGTGACAAAAAATTAAACAATAATAAATAAATTCACGTGAACAAAATAATAAATTTAAATAATTGTTTTGCTTTTAACATAATAAACTCAAAATTTATAAAGTAGATCTCACATCCTCCCACCTTGAGATGTGGAAGTCCCACAGCTCAACAACTATATTAGAGATCCAGCCTTTTGGGAATTTTAACAGTCCGTCCTAGTCTTGTCTTGTTTTGAACAACTGCGTAGTCGATGGAGTTGTCGTCAGAACACTTAGGAATAGTATTCTTCATAGAGGCTATTTTTGTAGATAATGCATTTTTGTCAGGTGGAAAAGACGAATCATTAGAAGATATCTCTAAAGGGTAGACGCGCTGAATTGGACGCAGAATTTCTCCGCGAGATGTTCTAAGTTTAATGAGTCGACACACACCGTCTTTCCCTGGCAGAATTTCTGTCACTTTCCCCAGTGGCCAGTCGATTCGATTGGCGTTGTTACTTTTTATGAGAACAATGTCCCCGGGAGTTATCATCGAAGCTCTAGTCTTTTCCGGCCTCCTTATCAAAGATCCAAGATATTCGGACCTGAACCTCTTTCGAATGTCCTTCTGTAAAGCTAACCTGTATTTAACACGATGGTTGAGACTTTTATGATCTGCCGCATCACAGTCTGGAACACCAGAGTTTTTGATATCCTAAAGAAACATCGCAGGGGTAAGTGGAACAAATTCTGAGTCACATTCGTCGATGTAAGTCAAAGGGCGGGAGTTGATTACAGATTCACAATCACAAATAACTGTTGTCAACTCCTCAAATGCCAAACTTGCTCTTCCAAGTATTCTTCTCAAAAGACTTTTAAGAATACCAATTAGTCTCTCCCACCATCCACCCCATCATGGTGACGAAGGGGGATTAAATTTCCACTTAATTGGACGAAGAGCATTGTCGCTACAAATGCGGCTCCAATCTAAACTTCTAAGCAAATTGGAAGCTCCGACAAAATTAGTGCCATTATCACAGTACATGGTTTCACATCGGCCTCTCCGAGCTATAAATTGCCGTAGAGCTAGCAAAAAGCTTTCGGTCGATAGCGATGAAACAAGCTCTAAGTGGACAGCTCTATATACGGCGCATGTAAAAATGCCTACCCAAGCCTTCTCTTTCCATCTTTTAAAAATAAAGGTCCCGCCAAGTCAATTCCACAAATCTCGAACACGTTTGCCTGTCGTATGCGATCTTCAGGCAAAGGAGCAGATACAACATCACAACATTTAGAAGAAAATCTTTTGCAAACGACACATTTTGAGATAACAGAACGCACTGGTTTTTTTTCCCCTCTCAAAATCCAAAAATGTTCTCTCAAAATATTAAGCAAAATTTGAGTTCCAGCATGATTATTTTTGATATGGTGCGAAAATATTAGTCTTTCGACAACTTTATGATTGGACGGGAGAACAGCTGGTTCCCTAAAATCTTCTGTATCCTGACGGAAAATTATTTTCGTCTTGAGCCGTATTATTCCATCGGCATCCTTATACGCACTCAAAGTTTTTAGTTTTGCATCATGCTCATTCACAAAAGATTCCGACTGGACCAATTTTATCACTTGTTTCTCTGCTGCCCTGTATTCTTCAGCATCCAAACTTCCCTTTTTCCTTAGCTGAACATCGCATCTGCAGCTCTTTACAAATCTCAAAATCCATCCCACTAACTTCACAATGCTTTCATATTTTGAAAAGCGCTGATAAAACCAGCCTGCAGATGAATCTTGATTTACAGACACCAAAGCTAATATTGAGCTTTTCCTTTTCTCTTTTAGGTATCTCATCTTCATCAAACTCATATTCATTGCATGGTCCTTCGTCTTCAAATAAAGTAAGCCATTTTGGCCCCCACCACCATCTAGTTTTCACTAAAATACTTGCTTTGCATCCTCGGGAGGGTAAATCAGCTGGATTTTCAAAGTCAGAAATATGACGCCAAGAAAAAACTTGGCTAATATTCCGTATTTCTTGGACTCTGTTATTCACGAAAATAGACCAATTTTCATCTTTAATGATCCAGGTAAGAACGGTAGTGGAATCACTCCAATAAAAACATCTAATATCCGTCCATCCAAGAGCATCCAACACAGATTTCGTTAATCTTGCTCCCACCAATGCAGCAAGAAGCTCTAATCTTGGAATTGTAGCAACTTTCAGAGGAGATATTCGTGATCTCGAGGCTAAAAAATGCACCTTTCCACATTCTCCCTCTTGTACAAGATACGTAACTGCGGCATATGCATCTCTACTTGCGTCACAAAAGGTATGAATGGAGAAGTTCTTCATATTTTCTGGATTAACGTTGATCCAGCGAGGAACGGTAACATTTTCCAATACTTTTAGTTCCCTAAACCATTGTAAAAATTCTTGTCGAAGGGATCCAGTGATTTCTTCGTCCCATTCCAACGATAATTTCCAGGTTTTTTGTAGCATAATTTTAGGACAAAGCATTACAGGAGATACAAATCCAAATGGATCAAACACTTTGTGAGTAACCGATAATATTGTGCGTTTAGTAATGTTGTCGACATTTACTTCTTTAAACCAGCTGATATTTAGCGAAAAACAGTCTTCAATTTTATTCCATTGAAGGCCTAACAGATCTGTTTTGAAGGATCTTCCATCCTCTATTAGTGAAGATTCCCAATCCCGCAGAATGAAACCACCTTTTTTTAATAACTCATTAGAAACACTTATCACTCGCTGCAAATCTAATTCACTGTGGACGCTGGTTACAAGATTGTCCACATAAAAACTCTTCAAAAGACAACTAGTTACAAAAGGATCAACATCAGTATTTTGCTCAAGATGATACTTCAATACAGCTCCTAGTAGAAAAGGACTGCTGCGAACGCCAAAAATTACTCTGGTATGCCGAAAAACCTGTAGTCTTTGCAAGCCTTATTTGTCCACCATAGAAATCTCAAGAAGTCTCTGTCTTCTCTACAGAGGCTAATTTGCAAAAAGGCTTTCTTTATGTCTGCGATTACACCAATCTTCTTTTCTCGAAAACGCAGCAAAATATCAGGAATGAGCTCAATCAAGTTTGGACCACTATGTAAGTAGTCATTTAGTGACGGATGTCCTTTGAGTCGAGCAGATGCATCAAAAACCGGGCGAATAGGAGTTGTCTTACTAACTTTGATAACAGGTCTGTGAGGTAGATAATTAGCAGGCAAATCTTTCTCTTCAATTGGTACTTCTTCGATAATTCCTTCACGCAGCCATTCGGAAAATATGCCCTCATAACTATCGTACAAATTTTCATGAAATAACTTCTTGGTTGTGGTGTCTAACCTTCTTTTAGCTTGCTCAAAATTATCAGGTAAAGGCACACAGTTATCTAACCAAGGCAAATGAACTTCATAGCGATTATCTTCATTGTACCTAACAGTTTGAAGAAAATTTTCAGTAGTCAAATCCTCTTGCTCTTTTTTAGACAGCTTTTCAATAGGATCCTTGATTCCAATAGAATCCAGTTTCCAGAAGTCCGAAATGTCAAACTCTTTAGCGAAAAGTGATGTCACTAACATGGCATTGCTTGTAGTAACTTTACTATCAGGAACTTTCCCTAACAGAGTCCACCCAAGCAAAGTTTCAATGGCTACTAATCCGCATGGTAAGACCCTACGCTGACCGATTAAAATCTTTCCAAAAAGATCAGCTCCTATAAGCACTTGTACAGGTTGTGGCTTTTCTCCCACATCACTTAATGTTATATCCCTTTCTTGAAGCTCTTTTAACCAAGGCCCGGAGTTCACAGGTGATACATCATTACAAATAGCTACCTGATCCAAAGCTTCAAAGTTGCATGCAAAATTGTTCTTAATATTTTTCAACCTAATTCTGTAACATGTATGTACAAATTCTTTAGATTTAATCCCACCAAACAGTGAATGTACCAGAGTTTCTTTCTTTACAGGAACGTATCCCATTTCTTCGGCAAGACTCTTTACAATATAAGACTTTTGCGAGCCGGTGTCCAGAACAATTCGCACGATTTTTTCTTTTTTATCTGATATGAGCTTACACTTTAGAGTCCGTAAAAACACTTTAGGACCCACACTCAGGTTGGACATGTTGACCTCGTTGAAAACTTCAGCTTCTTCCGTCTTCTTGAAATCATTTTTTCTTGACTCGTTTGTTTCGCACATCAAGGGAACATGTTTCTTCCCGCAAATTACACATCTCAAAAATGAACGACATTTTCGGACGGGGTGACCGGGAGCCAGACAGGCAAAACAACAATTTTTTCCCTCAAAATCCTTCGTTTTTCATCTAAACTCATTTTTTGTGCAGAAAAACAGTCTGCACTGGGATGAGTTTTCTTGCAAAACGCACATGACTTTTTCGTTTTATGAGTATGTGGATTGATAAAAAGACCGGAGGCGGTGGGTGTTTTATTTTGTTTTACTCTTGGTTCAAATTTCTTATTTCTAAACCCAATATTGTCTTTCTTTTTGTTTAAACCGAAACCTTGCATCGCCAAACAAATCCTTTCTTCTTATTCTACTTCAATTTTAAGAATTGTAGTAAGCTACTAAGCCTTTCTTGTGGTTCGCCACTATGATTGAAATCAGGACCTCTTTGTCTTTGCCATGCTCTTAGTATATCTTCCGGTAAGCATGACTCAACCAAAGGATGAAGTAGAGCAGCGCTTTTATCCGTTGTTACGCCAAGTGTCTCTAATGCCCTAATCTGAGACTCCAAATGGTCATACAGCGTACATAAATTAACAGTCTAACTTTTCGAAGCGTTTTGTAAAACCAATTTTAAAAGCTCGCGGACATAGAATTCTATAAGTAAATCAGTTCGACCAAAACGCGATTTTTTAAAGATTCAACAGCTTTGGCGTAGTTGGCGCCGGTGGGTGGAAAACTTTCCATTACCTCCCGAGCGCGTGAGCCGCTAACGGTTGCTTGCACTAAATACTGACATTTATTTTCTGGTGCTATATCAACATCATTATGAACATGTTCGAACTGGCTCCAAAAAGGTAACCAGTCCTTTAAATCTCCCGAAAAATGGCGTAATTCTAACATAGGTAAGTGAAATTTCTTTTTTACACTACCTGACTCAGGAGTTTGATCATCTAGAGTATGTAAAACTGTCCGGGAGTTTAATCTCGCCAAATCCAACTCATGTTGTCTTTGTCGTTCTCTTTCTTCTTCTTGGCGCTTTCTCTCTTCTTCTTGACGCTTTCTCTCTTCTTCTTGGCGCTTTATCTCTTCGCGTCTTGCGATTTCTCTCTTCTTTTTTCTGCCTTTCAGAAACAGTTGTGGCTAGTACGGTTGAAACAAAGTCCGGATCATTTTTATATTCTTTACTGTTTAAAATTACATCTTTCAGTGTAGATATGGTAACCTTCAACGGAAAGTCCTCACTGATCTCTTAACACAAATAAATTAGGTCTTCTTTCTTGAAGTCTTTAACAGATGTAAACATATTGACACTTAATCGTCCTGTCACCGGACGCCAGATATCGTAAAAATGAAAAATAAAAAGTTTCTTGTATTGAAAATTAATATTCCAAACTATTAATACTGCCAAATCTCATTTATTTCACAAATTAACATGCCAACTAGAGTCCAAGACTCACCTAGTTATAAACAATTTTTTCATGGAATACTGTTAATTAAACAAAACAGAACGAGCACTTCCTTGTTGCCACAGTGTACAAAATAATATACTTTTGCAATATCGTTCAGTTCACGGTGACAAAAAATTAAGCAATGATAAATAAATTCACGTGATCAAAATAATAAATTTAAATAATTATTTTGCTTTTAACATAATAAACTGAAATTTATAAAGTGGATCTCACACTATATCTCAGAACAGCAATTAAAATCCAGTTAATTTTTATGAATCATTTTTATGAACGCTCATTCACATAGTTTACTCTGTCATAGTTGTCTAATACCTCGAGATTGAGAATATTCAGATGATGAAGTAGTTAGCCAAATCTGAATTCCACAGAGCATTTTTTTTATTGCTCTTAGCAGAGCTATTGTAACTTTTCAGCCTCTTTCAGATTGCTCCTGTAGCTCAAGTCTCTTGGAGGAGAAATGCAATTAAATGTCCTAAAATCTCATAAATAACCTCTTAAACAGCATATTTTGTCGTGACTGCTGCATTGCTTTCTCAAATTAAAGCGTCAATTTATTAAATTTTTTTAACTGCCATGATTTCATGAGTATAAATAATTATCTGGAGCGATTTCCATCAATTTTTACTGTCAAATGTGATACATTTTTAATTTTTTCATACCAAATTTCCAGTAGTTCTTGAAAATTTGAGAAAAAATATGATCTTTTTTTTTAATTTTTAGAGTACAATATTCTTAATTTCTATGTATATACAGAGAAAAATTGATTGTTAGTAGCATTAATTGAGCACATACAATTGTAACAGATAAGTTACATTAAAATAATCTCTCTAAAATAATTGCACACACAATTCACAATTCAATCATTAACAAATTACAATAAATAATTCCGTTTCATCAAATTACTTCTTTTGCTACGGATAGTATATATAAAATTACTTCCAAAGATAATTTGTGAACTGTTTCTTCTTAAAAAATAAGTTTTATGACATTTATAAAAAATAATTAATGAGTGTAAAGAATGTAGTCTTTTTAAGTAACATAGATCCAAAAACCTGTTTAAAAGAAGCATTAGCTTATAACTAAGTATCAAAAGCACAAAAATCTTGTATAGGTTTTAGTGCATCAAAATATAATAATATACTGTTCTAGCTCAGTATGAACCCGTTTTCAATTTCACATTTTAAGTAAGTGAAATAACTTTATGTTATTAACTGATTTTTAAAAAGTTATCTTTTTATATCTACAGCTATAACCAGTAACGATAAACAGTGTACATTTTGCTTTGACTATATTTTAAAATGCTAAAATTTTACTTTCCAAAAACTTCTCAGCGAAATATTTTCGTTAATGTTGGAAACATTTAGCAACCTACTAGCGGTTCTATTAATAATTCATATTTCTCATTCATAAAGTCTTTAAGAAGCAGAAGAAACTTATTTCAGGAAAGAACATAAATATTTATTGCATCGTCACTTTTTCTCGGAGCATTATTTAACTACAATATAGTCTAACAAAGAGTTTTTTCCGTCTGGAAAACAATCGGGGATCTAATAAGAGGAAATCTAGTTCAAAAACTAAAATCTAATCAGATTCTGTTTCAATTTATCTGTACCTATAAAATTTTATTTCACTTTCAGTAAAATAAGGATATGTTTGTGTGTGTGTATAATTCTAAATTCTCCCTTTTTTCTTATAAATTTTATGAGTTATTAAAATAAAAATACTCAGACGAAGATATTGAGTTTTATATCTTAAAACGTAAGTCAAAGTCTCCCTCAAGAGTTTTTCGAAGGAAGTCATACATTATTGAAACAAATTTTCTTTACATGTATTTCAAAAGTAATTATGAATTTTTTTCTTTTAGTTTTGCTGTCATTTTGGTAAAATAAGGATTGTGTAAGTAATTTTAAATGCTGCAAGTGTAGTATGTTTTCTTATGAAATGTATGAATGTGCTTAAAATAAAAAATTGTTGTTAAAAAAAGAATAGGCATTTTGATTTCTTAAGCAAAGCATTAAATGCAGCTACAAAAATATCATTATAGATGGCATCATAAGTATAAAGGATATAATTTATAAAATGAATCTTAGCGAAATAAAATTATTGGCTCAATATATATGATCCTTTTTAATCCAAATAACTTAACTATTTCAATTTGATTTAAAAATCATCTACGTCAATAAAATAAAAATGACATGTATTTTTTTTATTTTTATGAAGATACATATTATATACCCGGAATAGATTTTTCCTTTATGGTACTGATTTTAAATTAAAAAATCTAGTGGTATTTAATTCTCTTTAAATGTATTTTTCTGCAATAAAAAGGCTTTATAGAAAGTATTAAATATATATTTAATTCATAAATACTTCTAAATATTTAAAATTATCTAAAAAATTCATGTAATTTATTAAATTATATAAATTTAAATCAAACATTCCGATTTTCTTTCTATATATTTCTTGCATGAAAATGTAAAAGAACTCAGTAAAAAGACAAGAAACTCAATTATTTACATAAAACCTTAAGAAGTTTATTGAAACGAATTACCTTGTTCTTCTTATTTGTGTTTCTTAGAAATTGAAACTAATAATACAACTTCAAAACAATTGTTGAAAATGTGTTGCTTTTTCTCTTTTTGTTTAAGTAAAAAGCTTAATCAACCTTTCGTAATAAACGCATTATTCCATTCCAAGAAATGCTTTTCATACATTTAATTAAATCTTTAATCTGGAATAGATTTGATGGGATAAGGAAAACGAAATTCATTCGACTCAGAGTAAAATAATTCGAAAAATATTTTTTTCAACTGCACGATTCTCTTAATCGAAGTAGTTGTTGAGATGGCACTGGTAATTTGATTTAATTATTAGTGAGATTAGTTTATTACTATGAGTTTGCTTTTCCTTGATTTTAGATAGAACGACTAATTCATTTTAAATAAATACTTATTTTATCTCTCTCAGATTATTATTTATTTTATTGCACAATTATGGCTTATAATTACCGTTTGAAATAATACAAGTATGATTAACGTTTCTGTTCTGATTGATTATCCCTTATACTATTTAATTGTAAGGTGTTTTATGTTTATGCAGAAAAATGCTGGAATTAATGACTTCCAAAGCTACACAGTTTTTTACCTTTTCCACACAAAAAAATTGGAGACAGTAACATTAAAAATATTTATATTTTATATTATTAAGTTTATTTATATTATTAAACGATTTTGAAAGTTAAAAGCCAGTTTGACTAAGCAGTATTTTACAATTTTACAAAATTAAAATTAATTGTAAAATGCTGAATTTTTAAAACTTTTTTGTTCTTTTAAATGATTTATGTTTCTTAGATTAAAATGAACAAAAGTTAGTATGGATTTGAAAATATGTTCCCCTGTTGATTTTTAATATTTATTCTTCTAGCTAAACCTGGTAAAAAAACCGAAAATTATTAAAACATTAACTTGACCACTTTTTAAAAGGAACTGGAGATTCCAGACATTAATTCATACTAACTTTCATAGAACATACGTTTGGGAGTGCCTACAAAAATTTCAAGACTCTATCTTGAACAGAAAAAAAAGCTTTAAGGATTATAAAACATTTATACCTTCAAACTCAAAAGTCGGTGAAGAACACATTTAAAGTTTTTAGAGTCAAAAAAGAAAATCTAATAATATCCGTAAAGCTTTAATTTTTAATATGTCATTTCCCCATTTATTTCCTACGTTAAAACACTAAATGAATTAAACACGAAGGAAAATATTTTTTAATTCAAAATATATTTTTCCATAATATTGATAGCATTTGTTATAACGACAGGTTATTCAGGTTAATCATAACACAATATTTTGACAAAGAATGTATGTACCACATAATAAGGATATAAGCTATAAATCACCAGGTTTGTACGTAATTTTTTTCAGTTTAAAACTGGGCGTATTTTAGCAAGCTTGAGATCTTGTTGCGCAACTTTAAAATACTAAAACATAGTACTACAATATGTTTACTATAATATACTATGAGGCATTATAATGTATCTACAACACTTGCATTCAGAATACTTGTATTTGGAAGTCTAATTGCAGTATCACACAAGTAATGGCGTATTTAATTTTATTATTTTCAGTAGTATTTCCTTCTCTACGGAATATTGTTCCTCATAGCAACCTGAGAAGGTTTTGGTAACGGCATTTTCTCAACAGAAAAAATTGATGATAAAACTTCTAAGTGATATGGACTATTTTTTAAAATAAAAATTGGCCTTGAAATCAATCTTAGTTAAGTATAACTATAAGAACTCAAGAAACTCAAAACATAATCAAGTAGATTTGATTTTAGTAATGAAAATTGAAATTAACAACCATTTCACATAGAAAGAGCTGATTATGCTTAAAAACATATCTAATAAATTCAGTTTAATAGTGGAAAAATTATTTAAAAAAATTAAACGAGTCTTATATGTAGTAGTCGCATATGATGTGTAACATCTGACATATTATCGTAGTAAATACGCAATAGTAACTTAAATCCTGAAAAAAATGAATCGGATAGGATTGTAAATAATTTTCTATCGAATAATTATACCTTTAATGAAAATTTTATTTAATTAACACAAGGAGTAATGCAGTTTTTTTTTATCAAAAGTAATTATTCTTGTTCAATTTGGGGAAGAGCGGAGACAATAGGCTTATAACTAAAATATGAGATATATACTTGTGATTTCAAAGTATTTAAAAACCTTTGAAAAACAGCGTCAATAACAATACCACTGTAATTGTCGAAACATTTCAATTTGTGTTCATTTCGAGCTTGAGTTCATCATTAAAAAAAACTATGAGCGGCTCAGCTTCTGACAAACTAAAGTTAACTTTAAAATCACTACTCAAAATCATGGGAAGCGAGTGAAAGTTTTTTTTTAAAAAAGGAGCAGAAATGTATGTGGTAAAAGTACAAAATGCAGGAAATCTTTAATATTTTGAACCGTTTGATTTGAAGAAATGTATGCGACAACCGAAATCATTGTCCTCAAATTTCATACACAACGAGCCCTGAGACTTGGACAATTGAGCGTAAGAATCCGCAAGTTTATCCTGGATAAGTCTAATAAGACTTGTTGGTATATGCGAAGTGGATTTAGAGTCAAGAAAATGAAACCGGGTTTTTGAATTCGAATCTTTTGAACTTCTAAATTTAACAATATAAAAAAGGCTGGCAACTTGATGGCTACTAGAGTTCAACCCGGATGCGGGGGTAGCGAAGAGACACCACGAAGCGCGCTAATTGGACAAATCAAATAGCGCGCGCTTTCTCGACTTCCCGTTGCACATTTTCGTCTCTGTTCACAAAATCACGTGGCCGCGGTAGCCGAGTGGTCTAGGCATCGGATCGTGACTAGCACGCCATGAGTTCGGTCCCAGTACTACTGAAGACCCGCCGTGTAGGGGAGCGATGCACGTAAAATCTGTCGAGAGCGCAAAAGTCCTCCCGTTGGTGTGGTAGTTAGGAGAGGGGGTGCCAGTTCAGGTGTCGTCCGCGTCACTTGACCATGGTTCAAAATTACGTGGACCGTCCCCAAAGAGCCCTCGTGCAGCTGAACAGTGGGACGTTAATATTCACTCATTCACAAAATCACTCCTACTAATATCGAGCAACTGAGAGCAAAGATGTTACACCTCAAAAATTAAACCAAAACCAGAACCTAAGCTCAGAAAACTTCAAATAATTTAAAAACTAATATGTTATCAGATTTAAGATTTAGTGACAATCTTTTCATTAATATGGACCACAAGAAAATGCAAAAATAAATTCAGTGTTTTTGAAATTTGTAGGGTAGTGTATAGCCTTACTCTGTTCGAGTAAGTGATTGAGTGAGTGAATAATAACGTCACACTATTCATTAATTAAATTTTTAAAAATTAATAAATAGTAACAAACAAAAATAATAGTCCAACAGCATATATGGAAAAGAAATTCATTCGTAGTGTCCCTGTAGCGCAATGGATAGCGCGTTGGACTTCTACTCGAGAAGCCGTGGATTGGAATCCTAACTTGGATGACCTAATTCCTGTGAATGTGTTTTCTTTCTTACTACGCTACTTTATTAGATTAATTAAATTTAATTATAATGAGCAAATAGTTATATATACAAACAAAAAATAGTCAGGCAGCATACATAGAAAGGAAAATCGCGCTTTTTCTTTCTCTCTCTCTATTTTGTCACTTAATATTGTGATTCTGTCATATGTAAATACATATTTGCATTACTTGTAACTATTTAATAAAAAAGTAACTAAAATAAGCTTTTCCTTTGTTGACCTAATTAAGAATTGACTTAAAAAATTTTTACATTATTTGCTTACTAATCATTTCCATGATAACGATTCCATTTTCTTTTAAATCAGAAAAGTAAATTTATTATATTTTTTTCAACATCCCATCATATAAATCCTAACTCTCTTCTCTTTCAGTTAAAGTTCTATCTTTTTAATTTCAACCCTTACGCTTTCATAATAGAAATTAAATATAATTTATTCTATACCTTTCTTGATTTTAGATAAAGTAATTAAAAAGTATACTGAAAACTTTGAAAGGGAACAGAAGACTTTGAGATCGGCAATTATTTTCCGGATTCTTGAAGCGTAATCAGTTTCCCTCCAAACTGTGTAGATGTTAACTAACCTTAATGATGCCAGAAACGTGAGGAAGAGAGCTGAGGGACACGAAATTGAGGCTATTGTTCTACCAATCAAGATATCTATATAGTAGTCTTTTATTTTTTTTCTTCTAAATTACTGTTAAATAATGTGATTTTCAGTTGTAATCCTTAGAGCACTTAAAAAGATATTTCACAGCTTTGAAGGAAAAAATGATTTTGTATACTTTAATGTGTTTAAAATTTCTGAAGTTAAATACCAATAAAATTTTACTACACTGTTTTCTCAGTATAACATTATTCCTTGCTAAGGCACATTATAGAAATCAGATTCAATAAAACAGATTCAAAATAAAGTAGGAATGGAAAAAGCTCTAGATTTCAGCACAATAAAACTATTTCTTTTTTTGAAGATTAAATGATGCACCCAATTTTCAGGCATGAATAGAACCAATAGCTAGATTTACTCTAAGCATGTAATTTTAAATAATCTTATGAGATAAAACTATTTAAAATCTTTCAGTTTATATGCATACTTCAAATAACTTTATATTTATTTAATTTATCTTGTTCTAAAATGTCAAACTTGGCAAAATTTTTATTGTAACAATATTTAAATTTTTTTTAAAAAAAACTTATACGTTAGCATTAACTTTTAATGAATTCTTTAAACATTTTACCTGAAAAATGTGCATGTTTAAAAACATTTTCATAAATTATATGTTTTAACAATTTTGATACTTTAACAGGAGACTTAAAAAGAACATTAATGGGGTTCTTGTTTTATTATGCTTCAAATTTTAGATTGATACACGTCCAAAACTTTTTAAGAAGAATATGTCAAAATGCGTAAGAATTTTGCAATATAATAAAATATTTCATTTAAGTTTGCTTAGATTTAGTGAAATAAACGAATATATTGAATATATGTTCATGAACCATTTAGACTAATGACTCTGAACCACTGTGCCCCGAAACTTTTGTGTGCTGCCATTTTTTTTAAAATTATTAATTATATTCTGAGAAAAAAATTAAACCCAAAATCGAATCTTTCAGCCATTTTATAGAATTAAACTAAGTGTATTCGTGTGCTTATAGTCATCCAAAATCTAATACATTAATTGTTTAGTTTAACTCTACCATCTCATCTCTAATGTTAATGAACAAAATTATCAAAGACTAGTTACGTATAAGGTATTTTACAAAAGTTGTTTTTCCGGAGTTCCTAAACAATCTAAATGATTTTGACCTGCTATATAGAGTTTTTTCATGTAAAATTCTTATAATAATGTACGTGAAGATTTAGTTGCTTTCCAAATCTCAACACCTTTTAGTTAGAAAACTACATCTGTATGGTATGTGTGTGAGAGCTGTAAATAACTCGAAGTTTCAAAAATAAGTTGAATTACTTCAATTTATCAAGTTTTATCTCTCTTTTGCGTGGAAAAGAGCAATCGAACATATTTAGAAATAAGATTATCTAGAATTATTACATGCCTAACAGTAATGAGTCGTTTTATTAGAATGTAACAATGACTATTGTAATAGTTAGGATCTATGCAAATCAAGTGAAGGATATTAAGGAGATTATATAAGGTTGAGCAAAAAAACAGTAGATTCTAATAATATGAACTTTATTTAAGCATAGTTTGGGGATTTATAAACAATAATTCAAGAAAATGAAATAAGAGCATTACTACACTTATATTTTCAAATCTAATTTATTTTGAGAAAAATATGTATAAGATGTTTTGTTGTAGAAAATAGTCAAAATGAAAAAAAATAACAAACTATTTCTTCCAGGATGAAAAAGAGAAGTTGTTTATAACATAAGAACTAACTCTCGTTTAATAATTTTAATTTGAAACAAAAAAAAATATTATAGTTTGTATATATATTTTTACTTATTTTGTAAAATTCAAATGTAGTAAAATTTAATACTTTTAAAATAGATTGGAAATATAATTTAAATTTCCGTAACAATCATCTAGTAAAAACATTAATGCATATGCAGTCTATATATATTTCTTTTTTTACAAACTTATAACGTTTTGCTTAAAGCTATTTCATATTTTCCTCTTCATAATTGGCATTTAATTGAAAATACACATGTCATTATTTTCATGTTTATTCATTTAATCGTATTTTTGAAATGTAAATCTCAAGAAACATATTATAAATTTAAGTAAACATAATAAAATGGAGATTTTAAGAAAGAATAAAAAGAATAAAAGTTAAACTATACCCAAAATAGAAGGTATTTAAGCAGAACAGTACTTGAAATTTAAGTTGTATTTAGAAAATCAGTGCTAAAGAAAATATTTCTCTAATAATATTTGTTGATAAAACATGTACTGTATGAAATTAATTAATAATGATATAACTGCACATGTATCAAGTTATTTAATAATTTTGGTTTTTTTTATTTTATTTTATTATTTTTCCTATTGGACTGTATTTTGTCAAATAAGTCTTTGTAGATACGACAAGTTCATAAATGTGATGGGCATTTCATGGTGGAACCATTAATGACGGCCCTCACTACTAAACTTTGACAATTGAATTAATTTTAATTCAGTTTTAGTTATTTATAGAAGTTTAAATTTTTCCCCTTAAATGTTCAAACATAGTGGCTTCTTTATCGGCTTGAGACTAGTTCTTATTTGATATCTCTAATATTTAACTTGCAAACTTCTTTAATTAATTTAACTCTTTCCATTTTCCTGTCAAACACATGTTAATAAAAAACAAAATCAAATCAAATCGGAATTAAAACAATTTTCTCAAAGTGTATTTTTTTCTATCTGCAAGGATTAAAATTAATTGGGTTTAATTTATGTACATATCAAACAATTTATGAGTTACAAAAAAATTAATTATTAATTTAGTATACACTAATTTCATGATTTTAAAATAAATATTCAATTTTTAATATTTCTAAAGCTATGTATAAAATATAAAACATTCATAGAACAAAAAACTTTAAAATTTGTTTAAAAATATTATTTTATGAAAAACAAAATAATTAACTCCTAAGCGAAACTCTAAAAGGACTCATGTTCATCTAAAAATACATACATTCATACCGCAAACCTACTTAAAAAGAAAAATAGAAAAGAACTATTTTTTTTTAAATTTTATTCCCTAACCAAAGAAGTATAATGCTATTTCGACAACTTTTGATAAATTCCCCACAATTCTTTCGCTTTTAATTTCCCCTCGGTTCTCATTAAACAAACTTCCTCAAAGAAGAAAATGACAAAATTTACAGCTTCAAATGGCAAGCTATCTAGTTATTTTATCAAATATAGCTTTTTTTTCCTTCTAAGAATCAAGGTTTTAGCTTTTTTACTAACTTAAAAAGAGTGAAGAAGTTGATAAATGCTTATTAAAACATCTTATCGCTCATTAAATGTATTTTCAAAGTGATTTCTAACATAAGTTTGAAAAATATTGTTGAGTTAATCTTTCATAATTAGGCACATTACATCCATTTGAATGAAGAAAAAGTTGATGATAAGCAAGAATAATTTTTATGGAAATGTAAATGAGGTTAAAGAAAAAATTCAAATCCTGTGAAAAAAAACTGTGTGATACAATTTTCAATTTACTGAGCCAAGTTATCCTGCCATTTTTCCGTTATGGGAAACTAAAAATTAAAAACAATTATTCCCATTTGTGCTCTTCCTTTTGATTTATTAATGGGAAAAAAATTGATGTCTCCTATGTCAACTCTATATTTGTATCAAGTTAGAATTAGATATGCAATTATTAAAACATTAATACATTTAATTGCAAATTTATGCTGTAAATTTGATTATTATAATAAAATCAGTAATTTTATATAAAACCTAATATAATTTAAATTTAATGCATTAACTATTTTATTTAAATGTATTAGTATTCTCTCTCTCGTTGTTCTTCACAAAAAAGATGCATTTTTTTTAAATAAAAGGACAAGCATCATAAATAAAATATTTTTATAAAAATGAAACTCTACATTTTTAAAGTTATGTGTAATTACTAATCAATAGCAAGAGTTATAAAAATTGATATATATATTGTATTGGGAAGACACTTTGTTTATTTTATGACTTTGTTTTTATATGCCCAATTATTTGATTTTAAATAAACTTATTCCAAAATTGTCTCCTTTCGATTTAAACTTTGTTTAAAGGTTAGAAACATTTAAAATTGTATTTTTTTTCTTACATAACAAAATTTCTCATGAAGTTTTGTAAACAGTAAAATCCGGCATACAATGTGCCCCGGTGTATAACGCGTACTTATACTTTCAATCTGCTTTTTTTTTTAGTTTTTAAGTATATTTGGCGTAAAGTGCACCCATTTATTTTACGAAGGAACCTGGAATGTGCTAATGCAATGCTCTTATATTTGAAGTCAATTTCGAGTCCCAAACTTTTGAAAAATAGTATACTCTAGAACTACAACTCTATTAGTTCATTATAAGTGTGTCGTTTCTTTTTCTTTTGAAGCTATCGGCTTTATACTCAGCGTAAACGACTTGTTTTCTTAAATTCCGAACTTAATTTATGAATTAAAAGTGCGCGTTATGCACCGGATTTTACAGTAGTTTGATCATTTACTTAAGACTTCTCAATTGAAAAAGCAAATAAGTTACTTCTCAGAAAAATACCATTATAGTTCAAATTTCAATTTCTTTATTAACAATTTCCCTCATAATAAAAATAGCCTTTTAATTTTAAACTTATAAAAAATCATTAAATATATAAAAAAGGGCTAAAATTTCGATTAGGAAAAAGATGCTGATATTTTTTGCAATTATTTTGTGTAAAATACTTACGATGGTATTTTACGTTATAATTACCCAAAAACAATCAGAAAAAATTACGGTTTATGTGTTTCTCTCCTTCATTAATTGAACTATATTGCTCATAGCCTCATATTAAGGCTAAATAATTATAAATGAAAAATATTGAACAATTAGAAATTTTATATGAAGTTTTTCTGAAACCTTCATTGCTGAATAAATAATTTCACAGTCTATAAATGCATTATAAGTTAGTAATTTTTATCTTTAAAATAATATGTAATTGAAATACAGCGATATACTATTGTGTATCCAAAAAACATTTTTTATATTTTAGTGTCAGTTCATTTTTCATGCAGATTTTGTTTCAGGTATGGGCAATATTAAAATGTTTCGAACTACCTAGATATCATCCTATAATATCATAAAAACTATGTTTATAAACATTTTGAATAGTGAATAAACTAGGAGTACTATTATATCACCTTTGATGCTTAATTTTATGAAATTCAGACAAGGAAACAATCGTCTTTTGTTTCCCATGCACATTATATTCTTGCTTATAAAGTTATATCTATGGAAGAATTTTTTTACTTCAGGAATAAATGCTTAATATTTGAGGTATAAATGTATCATTTTCTCTAGTCAAGATAACCATTTTGCTTTAAGTATTCTTATTTACAAGAATTACAAACAATTATTTTATTGTAACCTCTAGTAGTTTTTTTGTTATGTATATAAATAAGAATGTGGATTAAAACTGTTTAAAGAATTACGATGCAGAATTTCTAATTACAAACGTGTATGGAATATTTCTTTCGAGTTTATGCTTCTAATTATGTGCATTATATCTAAGGAAAAAAATATTGATTTTTCTAATATTACTTCCAACAGCCTCAATAAAAATTTTGGAATTTTTTGATAACTTCAGAAAGAATAATTCATAAAGAGCTTGTGTATTCAAATAAAAACTGGAACAAAGAAGAAACGTATAATATTCCGGTAAAATTGTTATGAAATTAAACGTCAGCTTTATTTGATATATCTGTTTACAAATGGTTTCTGAAACAAAGGAAGATTTAATGCTATATTAGGTTTAGTCGTTCACAATGACATAAGCTCAGTTTATAAGAAAACTATCGTATTTTTCTCCAAAAAAGAAACTTGTTCTTTGTATTAGTAAAACCAAAAATATTTAATATCAAGAAAGCTTTAGCACCAGAATTATTTATTTATTTATATATCGTATGCAGTTAGAAACGAATCTCTTATGAGATATTTTCTAAAATACATTTTCTTTGTTAGAGAAATATTTGTTCTATTTACTATTTAAATTTATTTTTAAGAATTGAGTACATAAAAATTTAATAATTTAAAATACATATTTCAAAAGTATTATTTTTTTGACATTTTTATTTTTATTTTTTATTTTTTTTTCTATTAACAATTTATTTTACACCATGTTATATGCAGAAAAATGTAATAACGTTTTCGAATAATGTAATTTAGGTTAGGGCTCATACATCTAGGAGTTTCTTAACAATTTTTTTTTATGTATAAGTGTAGTTTTATTATTGTGAAGTTACTTCTCGGAAACTCTTAGCAAATGAAAAGTTTTACGTACGATATGAGTAAGAATATATATATCTAATTATCTTATCCTAAACAAATAACTCCACATTAATTTAAACAATAATTAATTTCTTGATTAAATCTCTTTCGCATATTATGCGAATTTAATAAACTTCTTAATTCCTTCCTACAGTACATCAATTTAAAAACAATCTTTTTTTCCTTTTATTTCCGGAAGTAAACGACGCACAAGAAGTAAAACAAATTCTTTCATATTTGCTAATTAAGATAGAGACCTATCTAATCCACAACAAAATGAACAGAGTTTGAATAAAGATCGTGTAATACATAAATTATATCTCAGATAACAAAGAGAGATCTCACTCTTATTAAAAACACTTAATTGTTATATGAAGAAGGTTAAATTTGATTGGCTAATTAATTAAAGCTGTCTGAATTCTCGACGGTATATGGAAAGGAGTGTTAGAGTTTTTGTTGTATGGTCATAATTAATGTTGAATAGAATATTTATAAATCATAATATAATATAAAAAACTCATGTACTTCTTCTGAATCTATTTTTTTAATTGTTTATTCGTATTAAGTATGATATAACGTTCAACGTTGAGAAACGCTTCTAAGCAGCACTAAATTAAAGTACATTCGAAAGTACAAAAAGTCGCATTTTTAGGCATATATTTTGGGAGCATTGCGTTTTATATCCGTACCCCTCAAATTAAATACAATAGACTTTCATGCAATATGCAATTTTTTGGAGATATTTTATATTGTTAGACTAGTGTATCTCAAATCACGACGTCTCTAATCTGTATATGAATTTTCATTCTGCGTTTGTGTGATATTCCTTCTATTTGATTGTATATATTTATATATATATTTAATTTGAATTGAATCTAAAAAAAATAACGAGCCATACCATGAATCTAACTTTGTAATGGAATTTTTTATATCAACTACTGGAATCGGTCATTCTAATTAATCTAGATTTCTGGTTTTTATCAAATTACTAAACAAAATCTGGTTACTAAGCAAATTCATCGGTAGTTCCTTTACTTTGAAGAAAATGTTTAACTCCTGTTGGCTGTACTTAATATTAAAAGCATTGACACGCATTTTTAGAAAAAAATATTTTAGTTGTTTTTAAAAGAAATCCTTTTTTTTTTTCCTTTGCTTTGTAAATTCCATTTATTTTCAAGCAAAACATAACAACCTAACAGTATTTAAGTAAATACTTAACAACCTTAGTCAAAGTACTCAGGAATTATCAGTGAAGCTTAATTCGAAATATTTTTTAAAGAAGTACGTATATTTGGCATGAGAGATGAGCTCATTTATATATCGCAACTAATAACTAATAAAAATTATTGTTTTAAAAGCTAAAACTATTATTCCAGCTCTCTTTACATAAAATATTAAATTAATTTCACCGATTCATAATATTTTGATTAAAAAAGATACTTGTTCCATTTTAATGCCAATGAAAATTAAAAATTATACTTTCATTTATGAAATCACAATGTCAGTGCTTTCATATTGCATCAAATCGGAAAATTTCGTAAGAAACCACTTTTATTTATTTTCATTTTAACCCACATAAAACAAGTAAACTATTTTTATAACCTTATCTTAAGTTAAGTAGAACATTTGAAAATCTTATGAATTTGAATCATGCTAACTAATAATTCAATTAATGAAATATCAAAATACAAACAAACATTTTGCTTTACTAAATTAAGAATTATTAAATACTTATCTGCTTACACTATTAAAATTCGAAGGTAAACAAACGTATTTATCTATTTATGTGCGTCTATCTTCTCACGAACCGCACCATGCAGAAAGTCGCGGAAGGTACAAAAGATCGGGAATTTTCCGGGGAAGCCGTATGCCTATTTATATTACGATATTGTA
>BMAO01026208.1:0-42667 GCA_019973975.1 Trichonephila clavata | reverse complement strand
TTAGGAGAGTGCCGGCTCAGGTGTCACGTCCTCGACATGAACATGATTCAAATTACAGGTTCTCTACTAAAAGCTCTCGTGTTGCTAAAACAGTGCAGCGATTAATACTCCTCCTCTAAATTTACAATTCTTTAAGTTCATTGGGTTGTCGTTTTCTTTTAAATAAACATTATGGCGAAAATGTAGAAAGTCTAATTTTCTCTATATAAATCATTTTTATTTTAAATCTAACGTTTCCGATGCCAGCATGTCCTTAAATTTCGATCTTATTTTTGTGTTAAAGTACGTTATACATAGGGTGCAAAGGTAAATTGTTTTAACAGAATATATTAAGGATTTCCGCAGAAAATCCTTTCTGAGCCAGGGCCTAGGAGTTATGGTCAGGCTTGGGACTGGAGTATCATGAGTTCAAGTCCCAGTCCCACTAAAGACTTCATGTAGAAGGTCAGATTCTCAATTAAATTTGTCAGGAGTTCAAAATCTTCCCGTTGTAGTGTGGTAGTTGAGCGGTGGTGCAGGGCGTAGCTGCCGTATCAATGATACAGAGGCCCCAAGCCACAGGGGCCCTAACAGGGCTCCCATATAAAGGCCAAAATTTTTGTCTGGGGCCTTTTCGAGATTGCTACGCCAGTGAGGTGGTGTAAGGTGTCACCACAACCAAAATATTTACATCAACCTCCAGCAAAACCCTCCCAATCTTCACCACGCCCAGAGCCCGCTCAAATCCCAGCCAGGAACCAATGGCCCGTCAGTAGAAACCCCGCTTTCCTACCCTCGAAGATTTTCATTTTCTTTCCATGGCCTCCAGCTCGCTGACACTTAACCCTACTCACGAACTCACCTCCAACTTCCCGCCACTTCAGCTGCACACACAGATACTCGCTTCCCGGTGGTCAGGCGTTTCACTAGTAAGATTCCAGTCAAGTCTGGCTCTCGCCAGTACTTTCATACAAGAAATGATTTTCAATTACTTTTCATGGCAATCTTTAAATTTTAAATACATTTTAACACAAGAAGAGACAAACTATAAAATAGTGTAACCACCCAAATGAAAGAAGGAGGTTAAGATCTCAACGAGATCAGGTACTCTAATAAATGTCAACACCTTGACGGTGACAAGAGTGACAACTAGATAGTTCAAAATGACGAGGTCGCAGGACATTTGCCCTCGAGTTGCTTTATAGTGAGACTTTAATAAACAATGAGCTGGTAGGTGAATATTAACGTCATGTTAATTAGCAACACAGAGCTTTGGCGATGGTCACATAATTTTGAACCACGGTCAAGTGGCATGGACGACATGAGCTAGCACCCTCTCCTAACTACTACACCACCTGTGGGGACATTTTGAGCTCTCGACAGATTTAACGTGCATCGCTCCCCTACAGCGGATCTTTAGTGGTACAGGATCAGACTCATGACACGCTATAGCCATGATCCGATGCCTAGACCACTTGGCCATTGCGGCCATTAATAAACAATGAACGAGAGAGTCAACGATAACAAGTACGATATTAACTCAACATGTATAACAAAAAATGATAAATATTATATTAATTAAAACACACAAATCAAGCATGAAATCTTAAAACAAAATGTACAGCATTTTGATTAAATCAGAGACTATAATGGTATTAAAAACACGATCTTTAATCAAAACTGCTCGGAAGTTATATTCGAATAACTTTGAAAACACTTCATTTTTAAACAGGACATATTGTTTGAAGTGAATGAGGCTTCTTTGTGTCTCGGAAGAGCAAGGCATAATTAATGCGACAGAGACTGGTTCCAGACATCTCAGTCTGAACTCTCTCAAGATCAATTTTCCGGTGTCCTCTGTGTGTTTCTGCAGTTGGCCGTGGCAAATTACACTCATCCAAACCTACATTTCGGTTATCGGAGGTTTCCCCGCGCAAAAATAGGTTCAAAGCCGTCACAATCCAGAACAGATATGTGACCAGGAACTTCTTAGAATCGCCAGAAATAATTTCTGCTGATGGACTCTTATTTTTTAAAAAATTCTTCAGTAATATTTTGAAATGTGATATCACGAAATTTTATTATTTTACTTGTATTCTTATCCTTACGTTTTTGTCATTGATAGCAATCATTTTTGTAAGTAAATTAAATGTTTCAAACATTCATACACATTCTCAAAAACATATAGATACAAAGGCATAACTTAATTTCTCTTATACTTCTTAGAGTCGACTTAGGACATTTTCAATTTACTTCAAATCTTAACAGTAGTAGGCATTAGATTTTATTTATTCAGCAATTTTCTAAAACATGACTCTTTTCAGAAATAGTATGTTGGTGTGTGTGTTTTAATCACTTTTCCCCCTAAAATTCTCAATAGGAAAGTCTGGAATTAATTTTAACAGCGGTTCTTTAATAGTAGTACGGAAAGTCTCCTTTTTTTCTTCAGACCAAATGTTCCCCATAATTGAAAAAAAAGACCTCTCAACTGGAACAGATGTCCCGAGCAAAATATTCATAAGATTCTTACTCATTAGCCATGTCTTATCTTGTGAAAGTAGTGCTTGGCCTTTGGCTGTTGTGCCATGGGGCTTGGCTCGAATCCCGGAGAAGGCATGGATGTTTGTAAATGTATAGTGCCTTCGCGGTGGGTGGGGACTCAAATAGCTGTCGAGTTTCAAGTTCTCTAGTGTGGTTGGTGGAAGGGGAAGAGAGGTGGAGGTTCCTGCCCCAGAGTGTTCTCCCTCAAAATTGGAATGATACCGAGCCAAATCGTACTGTCACCTATATGGTGCTCAAAGCTACGGCTAACAGCAGGCGTACATCTAGCCCCTTGCCGTGATGAATTTCGTGGCCCTGGATATGTTAAGTCGAGATCAGGGTGGCGTAAATAACACCAACTCAGTAGCAAAGAACAGTGAAAAGATACTAGCCCCCTTCCTGCAAAGTCAGGTTTTGGGCTCCAAGCCGGATCTTACAAAGGGTACGTACTTGGCATCAGTTAAGCTTTGGCTACCCTCCTCGATACGGGGTTGTGTGTGTTACGTCACTGTTTTTATTACATAAATATATGAAAATATTTATAAATTTTTATAACACACACACTCTTACAATAATTTATATCTAGTAGTTAAGAGCCGCGCGCATGCTGCTTGTGCTGCACTGTGTGCAAAGCGGATAAAACAACGAATTCCTAAAATATATAAATTATATGCAACCACTTTCATTATAAATTATAAAATTACATAACTTATTAAAATAAACGACAACGCTCAATCTAGTGCAAGAAGTTTTGTTTTTATTACTATACATTTTTATTTTAGTGAATTTCCACTTATATAAAACCATGAAATCATCTTTAATAATAACCTATATAATTATCATCTATAATAATAAATAACTATGTATTTGGATACAGCTATTAATTACAACGTTCTACATTATTCCAGTCAAAAAAGAAAGCTTATAAAAAGTTTATTCTTTTATCAATGAATATTAAAGAACCGTGAAAATTAAAAGATCTCAATCGCGCACCCTCGAGACCTTGTAACCAGTTTGTCAACTATGGAGTGTTTAATTGAAAAAGACACTAATGAGTGGACGAATGACAGTGAACAAAATTGTGGCTGACTGATGACGCAATCTGTCAATTTAGTGACGCATCACCGAATGCCTTGGATAACAATGAAGCTGATTGAAATCTGTGTAGGAAAACATGGTACGGATCGACGGCTAAACATTAAATAGTAAAAAATACTTATTTCCACGATTTGGTAATAAAACAACTGAACAGCACTAGAAATGGATTGTCGTGTTCAAAGCAGTTTAGTTACACTACAAAGGCCTTTTCTTTGAGAAAATCTATAGCAATAATATGTACGTATACAATTGTTTTTTTACGTATTTTACGTTAATTGTGATAGATATACTTCCCGTTACCCACCCGCTTCTCTAGGTATGTCATGATGTTGTATGACTATGTATTGTTTTTAAGTTATTGATATAAAATTCCTATATACTGCATTAAGATTTCAATTGTGTTGAAAGACATTTTTATAATACATAACGATGTAAGGCCGATGTAGCCTAGTGGTCGAAGGTCATGGTCAACCTAGTTCCTTCGAAGACCCGCCGTGTAAAAGGGGCCAATGCATGTTAAATAGGTAAGGTTCAAGCATACTCCCGTTGGTGGGGTGTGGAAGTTAGAGTTGTAATAATGGTTGGAAGCTACAATCATCAGTATTACGAAGTTAGAAGGTAAATTAGCCATGATCCAAACAAAGCTGTGAATTTATTTACAAGTCTCAACAGCCTAACAAACTTGAATAACCAAGATTAGAAAATACACCAATAAAACTAATTACAGGAGCAGAGCAAGAGACGTTATAAATTATAAATTTAATAACACTTTTAGCCACCGCTAGTCCGATTTAATTATCTAATTGACAAATCGTCAATCTTAAATATTAAACAGATAATCTTTGAACATTTTCTCACAGCTTTCTATTGCACCTTACGTTAATACTCACAGCTATCATTTGGCTTCAATCTCTCTCGTCGAGACACAAAAAGTTAATGCTTAAATACGACATAATTTACATAGACCGTCTTCCGGAGGCAGTTTTCAATTAAATATTTGAGAAAGATTTTCCCAGAAGTTATTAGGAGGAATGCCCGGAGAATCCGTTACAGAATGAACTCTTCTACTATTATATACAGAACATACACAACAAATTTAATTTAATTATTTTTCAAAACTTTTTGAACCAAACGCTGTCCTGTTTGAGCATTTAAAAACCACACATTGAGTGAAACGCGTTTTAAAATGTAATCTCATAAAATAATAGCATCTGCTTTTGCTAAAACACTTGTAATTTTTGTTCTAGAAAACGGAAAATAATAAACTTTGTATTTTTATAAAGCTAATAAGATGGCCTATAAAAAAACCATAAGGGTATCCAATATTTAACAAAGATTCACCAATTTTAGAGTAGTCGGATACCTTAAGCTATAGACACTTTATAAATTTTAAGATTCAAGGTATAGAAATTTTTCAGCAATTAAAAATATGATTCATCGTGATCTGTGCATTTGTAAAACTAAAAATTGCAAGGTAAAAAAAAATGGTAGCACGCCTTTACAATGGTACAAATATACTACAATTTTAAAATCATGAGATCTCCTTGAAGCTTTATTCACATTTAATACAAGTATTTAATGAGGAAACTACCACACCACACCAACGGGAGGACGCTTGAGCTCGCAACTTATTTAACGTGCATCTCTTCCCTACACGAAGGGTCTTCAGTGGTACTGGGCTCGAGCTCATGACACGCTAGCCATGATCCGATACCTCGACCACTTGGCTACCACGACCACTTGTAGTTCTAGAAGTATACTATTTTTTCCATATCTCCTGGGATAATACCTCAAATAAATGACTTCAAAACATAAGTGCAATGTACACGTACATTTCAGTTTCTTCGTAGAAAAGAGGTTGCGCGTTAATACGTGCGCGCACTCGGCAAATGTACCTAAGAATTAAAAATTGCAGCTGAAAGTATAGGGGTGCTTTATATGGCAGTAAGCTTTATACGCCGGATTTTACGGTATATTCGTTTTTTGGTGTAACTGTATTTCATTCTGGAGGTATATTTGAATACAATGAAATTCAAATTATTAAATCAAAAGAATCTAAAATATAAGCAATGAACACCTTTCCCATCAGCGGACAGCGGTAAAATTATCCAATGTTGATTGGTCTTCAGGTTAGCACTACTCTAGGGTACTGCGGCTACTGCGCATACCCTGGAAGCGAGCAACATGGTACTTGAGGGTACGACAAAGAATACGATACTTTTTGAGTATATATTATTTATCGCACGAGGTTGTCTCGTTGGCGTGTGGTCGCGGTAGCCTAGTTGTCTAGGTAACAGACTCATGGCTAATGTGCCATGAGTTCGTACCTAGTACAGCTGAAGACCCGCTGTGTAGAGGAGCGATGCACGTTAAATTTGCCGAGAGCTCAAACATCCTCCCGTTGATGTGGTATAGAAATTAGCCTCAGGGCTCCTTCTGTGGTGGTACGGGTGTCACTCCCGAGGTGCCTGTGATCTTTTCCTTTCCCACGGGTTTACTGTCTTTGTAAACACGTTCACTTCCTAGTGTCTTCTCTATTCGACTCTTTCTTGTATTCAATTCATTCTTCTCTCTCCCGTCTAGACCACAGATTAAAATAAATGTTGGCGAGTATAGCAATCGGCTCTGCGCTAAAACCCCAAAATCACTCACTCACTCATCACAATTAGCGAGGAGCTGCGAGCTCAGGTGTCGTCCTCGTCCCTAGCTCAAAATCACGAAGTACGTTGCCAAAAGCCCTCGAGTAACTGAATAGTGTGACGTCCATACTCACACAATCAACTCTGAAAAGGATGAGAATGTCTGATACAAATTAAATTATTTATCATTCGTGGTTTTCTTTTACAAGACTTCATTCACTCTAATTCCCCCCCCTCCCTCCATGTAAGCTTTTGCATGCGGTTAGTGTGACAACTTGATCCTATTTTAAACTTCTCCACCTTTTCTTACTTTTTTCCAAGTGGTTATTTAAAACCTTTCAATAACCGCACGCAGATATTTAAGAGATAATGAGTAACGGACTTAAAAATAATATTCTCTTTAATCTTTTGATATTAAAGAAATTCCTCCCTTTTCTCCCCTCGTTCCATCAAGATGCGGCAGCTGGCTGAAAGACGGGCGTGGTTGTTAGAGATGTGACGTCATTAACTAAATCAACTGGATGAGTGGCTTCCCACTTACCCTTCTACTAGCGTTGTTGCACTGCACTCATTGTGGATTGTTTTATATTCTTATGTAACACTTCAGCAAATTATTTTTATTTTTTTTCCTACTTATTATGATTGAGTGGATGATAGAGATTTCTCTAAGGTTCCACGTAAATGTATAACCGTTACCTTACTCACACAATCACTCTCGTTGGTCGCTCTGGGAGAGACAACATAAAAATGCACCGGCTTTAAAGCACATGTGTACGAAGACAACCTGTTTGGGGGGGGGGATGATAGCTCTGAACGTAGAAAAAAAGTACAGCACATTAAATTTTAATTAATATTTTAATTTGTCGGGGGGGGGGGGCTTGTAATTGTTTGTATATTTTTTAGAAATTAAATATAATATTTTCGTTTTTGGGTATGTAATCAAAAATATTTGCAGAAATTGAAAAGAAATGTGTGAAATTTTGGATACAAGGTTTTACAACACGAGAAATCTGCTATTGTTGTTGCTAAAGCTATCTGTCTGACAGAACGAGAACTCTAAATACGTATATAACGTACATAACCAATTACAATGTTTCGCAACTGTATTTGATTATCAATATTTTTATATTACGTATATGCTTTTTAGAATTGGAAAAGAACTATATATCATTTCAGGTAAGAATCTTTGTAAGTGTCCAAATGAAATTCTTTATCATCATCAAAAGTTTGATAAACTTATTTAGCAAGAAATAATCTATTATTTTTCCAGCTCCTGCAATTAAAAAACTTGCAAGCAGAATTGTATGAAAAGATTTAAACTAATTTTAAGATAATATACAAGTAAAAAAAATGGACCCCACTATGAAGAGCGTCTTTTTTAAGACTTACTAAACTTTAGTCAATGAGTTAGTTAATTAATCCGTTAAGATCATAATTTATAGCTCACGTGAATAAATTAACATTTATACAAATTTTGCTTAACTGAGAATGAGAAGTACGGAAATAAAAAAGGTGAACCTTTTTTTGGCAACTGTGAAATATATTCTAATCGTATCATTTTTGTTTAATAACGTTCCTGTGACAAAAACTTGTGAATAATCGAAGGAGGAAAAATTGCAAAATTAGAACTCATTAAATTATTTTCATCCACGTTTTAATCAATTTATTTAAAATGTTTTTAAGAAATTTAGTATTTTTAAATTTATGAGTTCTTTGCATTTATATCAAATGGAAGATTGTCCCAATACAGCGTTTCTCAAACTGTGAAGCGGGCCAACATTTTGAAAAGTCGAAAATAAAAGATTTAAAATAAGTATTTAAGATTCCTCCGAAGTGAAGCAAAACAAAATACATTCTGCATTTTAAAAAATCAAATACACATTTACACTTATATACTTATAAATGTTATCAATACTAAATTAAGGTATCCGAACATTTTCGGAGTACTTTTTAACAAAATAGAATACTAAAACTTTATAAATGCTCTTTTAGGACTCAATAACAATAAATATTACTATTTAACTACGAAAATTTAAAATAAATTACCTAAATTTTACAAAAATCACAATTATAAGTGAAATGTTAGCAATATTTTTGAAAAACTTCAAAGCAGTTAGAGAAAAAAGTATTAAACATATATTAGTAAAAGTATTACGAAAACAAACTAGATGCATTTATCTAGAAAATGTACTAAAATTTTAATTTTTTATTAAAATTCGAAATTTTTAGAGCTGATTGAATAGACATTATAAGAAATGTTACATTTTTTATGAGATCATTATTTAAAAAACAAGTCATAACTCAAAAAGTATTCATACAATAAGAAATATTTTAGTACATTCTCTAGAAAATAACGTAAATATCAAGTTTAAAAAGTTTCATAGAAATACATTCGAAATATTTTGAGTTATCAGACTCGCCATGATAGATTTTGAGCCATTTAAATGCCCACTTCTGGTAGATCAAAAACCTACTTCCGGTTTTTCTAACTTTATAAAATTGATTGTAACTTGGCCTCTAGGTAGTGTACAAACAAAGCAATGTATGTTTCGTAAAGTATTCAATAAAATAAAAAAACAAAAATATCTGTCTTGACTGAATTTGGTCATTTTCAACGTGTTCGCACACCTTAAAAACGTTTAATAATTACTAGCGACTCCCATGGACTTGTCATATACAAAATTTAATACTTTTCTTAATAATTTGTACTGTTTAAAAGAAAAGTCATATTGTGGCTTTAGCGTCAAAGTACATCAATATTGCATTTAATACATTGTTATATGGGGGGAGACGTGATGAAAACCATGACTGAAAATTGGGTCGCAAACATTGAAAGTTTGAGAAACACTTTCTTAATATGCTGTTTTAAAAAAAATTAAACCCTATGTTACGCCATACGAAAATATTTAAATGCACCGCAACGGCAAAGAGCTGAATTTTCGCAAATAACGCAACAGTCATGGCGTTATTTGTCTAGAATTTTCCCGAGATCTGACGAATGCCTACATTAATTCATTCCCTGCAGGGTTCCCAGTGGGGTTCAAACCTTGGAATAATTAGTTGTTACGCTTACAGAGGAAACCGTAGGGATTCTGTCTACCTAATCGAATTCTTTTGCGCAGTATAATTAAATTCGTTAGGTTATAATGTTAAAGTTCGTTGGCTTAGAAACCAGAGAAACTCGAATTAAATGAATTAAAAATTTTTAAGAAAATCGTTGATTTAAAAAAATAGATAGCATTAGAAATAGTTTTTCTAATTTTGTTTACTTGAGTATTTTTTATTGACAAATGGAAAAGAGTTATTTTTATACTTCTCAAAAACAACTCCAAAAGAAATGGAATGCAGTATACTTTTTAAATCAAATAATATACTTTTTATATATATATAAAATGCAAATATTAAAAAAAAAATCCTTATTATTTGAAAAAGATTTTAATAAATCTTCTGAAATTATTTAAATACTATGCTAGTTTACATAAATTTACCTAATTTAAGATTCTTCCTTTCTGTATCATAATTTTCTTTTATTTTTAACAACTCGACTAAATATAGATTCTGGTACGAAGTGTGGCGATCCTGCTTTTATCAAGCACGCGAGCTGTGAAAATTATAACTGTGGCGATCCTGCTTTTATCAAGCACGCGAGCTGTGAAAATTATAAAAAATCATTGTTCCACGAATTTATTGTATATCGTTTTTTTTAGTGTAGAATATAAAAAAGATGGTTTTAACGATGATGGTTCTTAATGTGTGGATGTGACTTAACTACCATAACTTTTATCTTAAGTATCTTTTAGCAACCTTTCTTAATTAAAACATCCCCACAATTGGTGACCCTGGCTGAACCTAGGAAAAAAGGCAACCTTACGGATAACATTTCCACTTTTGAAGTAAGAAGTTAACAGACTAGATATAATTTCTATCGGAGCTTATGTTATATATTTTGTAATTGTATTTTTATATATTTTACTTTGAGTACTAGTATTTTATTTGTATTTTCATATTTCAAATTAATTTGTACAATTATATATATACACCGTGATATTAATTGCTTGGCCAAAACATGCAAGGAGAAAATCTGAATTCCGCCATTAATGACACAACAGTTTCCCGTGTTGGCGTCAAACTACCACCTTTTTGGAAAGCTAATCCTGCATTATGGTTTGTTCAACTTGAGGCGCAATTTGCCTTGGCTGGAATTACAGCTGATGATACAAAATTTAATCATGTTATTTCTGCAATTGATTCTGATATTTTGAATTGTGTATGCGATATAATATTAAAACCTCCTGATGCTGATAAATATTCAACATTAAAAAACCGTTTAATTGAGTTACATTCTGAAAGTGAAGCTTCAAAAATACGTACACTGCTACAAGGTCTCGAACTTGGCGACCAACGACCATCTCAGTTATTAGCACGTATGAAAGCATTGGCTGGTGATACTGTTGGCGAGCCACTCTTAAGATCTCTTTGGCTAGGAAGACTACCAAACAACACACAAACCATCCTAACTGCTTTGAAAGAAGATTTAGCTGGTTTAGCATCAGTTGCAGATAAAATAAATGATTTGGCTAACTATTCAAGCATTAATTCCGTTACACCTCAAACTTCGGATTATCGAGTAGCTCAACTTGAAAAACAAGTCGCCCAATTGACGACTTTAGTTGGCGAGCTTACTACAACAATGCGCCAATCACGATCTCAAAGCAGAAATAGAAATCGACCCTTTAAAAACAGACGTAGTTGCTCTCGTGACCGCTTTCAAAAATATAAAGAACCTGCAAATGGCATTTGTTTTTATCATACGAATTTTGGCACAAAAGCAAAAAAATGTAATTTGCCTTGCTCTTTCAAGAATCCGGAAAACTAAATCGGCGATCGTCCACGGGCCTTGGTCACGATCGCCAAATTAATAGAATTATGTTGGCCGATAAAGTTAGTAAATTGAAATTTTTAGTGGATACAGGCGCGGACGTATCAGTTTTACCAAAACATTATGCTCCTAAAGCTGATTCCTCAAATGAATTACTTCTCTTAGCTGCCAATGGTACAAAAATAGCTACTTTTGGTAAAAAACGCCTAACGCTAGACTTAAATTTACGGCGAAATTTTACTTGGTCCTTCATAATTGCAAATGTGAACCAACCAATTATAGGTCTTGATTTTTTAAAACACTATAATCTTTTGGTTGATGTTAAAAGTGGTTGTTTGATTGATGGCATAACTAAATTAACCACTCAAGGAAAATATACAAACAGAGATTCATTAACTTCTGGTATATCCATTTTGCTTGGTGATTCAGAATTCTATAACATTTTGTCGCAATTCCAAGACCTCACCAATCCATCTCAACCAACAAAAAATAAAGTACCAACTAAAATACATCACTTTATTGAAACGACTGGTCAACCAGTATTTTCAAAACCTCGTCGCTTATCTCCAGAGTTGCTAAAAATAGCACGTCAAGAATATGAATTTTTAATGTCTCAAGGTATTATCCGTCCATCTAGCAGCCCATGGGCAAGTCCTCTACACATGGTGAAAAAGTCTAATGGAGAATGGAGACCGTGTGGCGACTACCGCCGTTTGAATTCAATTACCGTTCCTGACAGATACCCAGTACCTCACATTCAAGACTGCACTCAAATGTTTTTCAATAAAACCATTTTTTCCACCCTGGATTTGATTAGAGCTTATCATCAAATTCCTGTTAATCCCCAGGACATTCCAAAAACAGCAATCACAACCCCGTTTGGTCTTTTTGAATATGTATATATGCCCTTCGGTTTAAGAAACGCCGGACAAACCTTTCAACGTTACATACATCAAGTTTTGTCAAATTTAGATTTCTGCATTCCTTATTTTGACGACATACTGATTGCATCAAATAACGTAGAACAGCACAAACAACATTTGAAACAGGTATTTGAAAGATTGTCTCAACACGGATTAAAACTAAACCCTTCAAAATGCGTCCTTGGGAAGAAATCGGTAAAGTTTCTGGGTTGTCTAATTACATCTGAAGGAGTGAAACCTTTACCCGAAAAAGTTCAAGCAATTTCTGACTTTCCCAAACCTCAAAATATTTCTGAACTAAAGCGTTTCTTAGCAATGCTTAATTTCTACCGTCGTTTTTTACCTAATGCCGCTCAGACTCAAGCTAGCCTACATGAACTTTTAAAAAATTCCAAAAAGAATGATAAACGACCTGTTCTTTGGACCGACCTCACTACAGAAGCTTTCGAAAAATGCAAAGCTGATATTGCGAATGCAGCTACTTTGAATTTTCACTCACCTAATCAGCAGTTGTCTATCATGGTTGATGCTTCGGATTCAGCCATAGGATCTGTCCTCCATACAACTACATCTAATGGTCAGCAACCTCTAGCATTTTATTCCCGAAAACTTACACCCTCAGAACGTAAATACAGTACGTATGATAGGGAACTTTTGGCGATATATGCAACCATCAAACATTTTCGACACTTATTGGAAGGACAAAATTTTATAATATTTACAGATCATCGACCTCTTACTTTTGCTTTTACCAAAAAATCTGACTCTTCTTCTCCCAGACAACTGAGATACCTGGATTTCATTGCACAATTCAGCACCGATATCAGGCACGTATCGGGCTCAAAAAACGTTGTAGCTGACACCTTATCTCGCATTAATGAAGTGCACTTACCGAAAATAGACTTTTCTGCCATGGCGGAGGCACAAGCGTCTGATGAAGAACTTCAGGCAATTTTAGGAAAGAATGAACTGTCATTTTTTTTAAAACCTCTCTCAACCGACCCCGATTCATCGAAACTTTACTGCGACGTCAAGCAAAACAAAATCAGACCTTACATTCCAGAAATTTTCCGAAAGAAAGTTTTTCTAGCCTTACACAATATTTCACATCCAGGTGTGCGTGCCACTAAACGTTTGATTTCAGAGAGATTCTTTTGGCCGTCCATGCAAAAGGACATTTCTAATTTTACCCGTTCATGTCTACACTGCCAAAAATCTAAAGTAGCTAGACACACCTATAGTCCTCTCCAATCTTTCCAACTACCCTCAGCAAGATTCGATCATGTTCATTTAGATCTCGTAGGACCTCTGCCACCTTCAAACAATTGCGAATACCTACTCACCTGTATAGATCGTTTCACACGATGGCCTGAGGCAATTCCCATTTCCGACATTTCTGCTGAAACTGTTGCGCGTGCATTCATTACTCAATGGATCTCACGCTTCGGTTTACCTTCCATCATCACGACTGATCAAGGACGACAATTCGAAAGCAATTTGTTTTCTTTGCTTACCAAACTCTTAGGTGTCCAAAAGATCAAAACGACCCCATACCACCCTAAAAGCAATGGAATAGTCGAACGATTTCACCGATCTTTGAAACAAAGCCTCAGATGTCATGCACCCACGAAATGGACCGAATCAATTCCATTGGTTTTGCTCGGACTCCGAACCGCATTAAAAGAAGATCTACAGTGCACATCAGCCGAACTAGTTTATGGTTCAACTCTGAGACTACCAGCGGAATTTTTCGAAACCCCTTCACTTAACGTTGACCCTCATGAGTTCTTAAAAAATTTACGAGCCGTAATGGACCAACTTAAACCTGTGGCAACTGCATCTCATGGCAGCAAGAAAGTATTTGTACATCCAGCTCTGAAGACTTGTTCTCATGTGTTCGTGCGCCATGATGCTGTTAAAAAACCATTACAGACGCCATATGATGGACCTTACCTCGTACTCAAACGAACTGAAAAAATGTTCACAATTGAAAAGAACGGCAAACATTCCACAATCAACATTGATCGCTTAAAACCTGCGTTTTTCGAGAACTCTCACCACTCATCTGCACCAATAATTTCACCGCCACCAGTTGCAGTTCCAACTTCAACAAAGCCAGTACCTGATTCTTCTCCATCGAGTCCTGTGTCACCTACAAATTCTACTCCACTACCTTATGTGACCAGATCTGGACGACGGGTTCGCTTTAACTCTCGTTACCTCTAACTCTAGTGCTTGCTGCACTATTAGAGGGGGGAGTACTGTGGCGATCCTGCTTTTATCAAGCACGCGAGCTGTGAAAATTATAAAAAATCATTGTTCCACGAATTTATTGTATATCGTTTTTTTTAGTGTAGAATATAAAAAAGATGGTTTTAACGATGATGGTTCTTAATGTGTGGATGTGACTTAACTACCATAACTTTTATCTTAACTATCTTTTAGCAACCTTTCTTAATTAAAACATCCCATTACTTTTCCATCCATTATACTTTTTTTTAAATCAAATAATATACTTTTTATATATATATAAAATGCAAATATTAAAAAAAAAATCCTTATTATTTGAAAAAGATTTTAATAAATCTTCTGAAATTATTTAAATACTATGCTAGTTTACATAAATTTACCTAATTTAAGATTCTTCCTTTCTGTATCATAATTTTCTTTTATTTTTAACAACTCGACTAAATATAGATTCTGGTACGAAGTAAAAAAGACAGCTTTTCTTAGATTGCAACCACAAGAAAAAAATACCTTTTCCAAATGCTAAAAATTTTACTCATAAATTTCAAAAGAAAGAAAAAGAGAGAGAAAAAAAAAACAGTTTTGATTGCGCTGAGTTTATGTGGGAATTTCGTTAAGAAAAAAAATTACGCATGTGGACCTAATGTTATGTTTATTGTTTTTGGCAACAGTCGGAATTCTTTGGTAGTTGAAAGATGCACGGATGAAAATGATCAATAAAAACAAAATTAAACTTAAAATATTAATAAATCTACTGTAAGTTTATATAATACCCTAAATGAATTCCAAAATTCATATTAAATTATAAATGCTTTGCAATTTTAAATATTTGCTCAAGGGGAAGTACTCGTAAACAGTAAAAACGTAAAGAAACAAATATCTATGAATAAGCTTACATTATATAACAGAGGTACTACCATTTAATTTTTTGTTATGATAGCTAAAAATCAAAATAATTTAAATTCAATTTTTTTTTAAAAAAAGATTTTATAATTTTGAAAGAAAAAAAATGAACTATATATAAGCTTGTACTCTTTAATAACAAATCATTTTGTGTTTTACTTTTCGTTTGTTTTAAAATTTTCAGATGATTCTTTTTTTATCATAATAAAACTAACCAATTCTCAAATACACATAGCTGAAAGATAAGTAAAACTTATTCAAATACAACGTTTTGTTTAAAAATAGATTTTACTTCGAATTTATTTAATGATTTTATTCATTTATGGTTTACATAAATGCTACTAACATTCTAAAATAATAATTTTCGCACAATACCTGAGATTGAAAATCAGATAAATCTGCTGGAAACTGAAAAAAATTGCTTAAAAAAGTTAAATAAATTAGCTTGAATCTTGGGGTATTTATTCCGAAGAAGAAATGTGACAGCATATCCCAGGAGTTTAGAGTGAGTGATTGAATATTAATGTCGCACTATTAAGCTGCACGAGGGCTTTAGGCGATGGACCTCATAATTTTGAACCTTGGTCAAGTGACGAGGGCAACACCCCTGAGCTGCACCCCCCCTAACTACCACACCAACAGGAGGAAGTTTGAGCTCTCTATCCCCTCTATACGGCAGGTTTTCATCACCACTGGGGCCGAACTCATGACATGCCAGCCACGAGTCCGTTACATTGACCCCCAGGATACCCCGGCCACTTCTAGGAGTTAGAGAATGTTTATCAGAAGGTAAATATCCCTAGCAGTGGTGTACACGGACTACTTTTATGGATTTTTTTTTTATTTTTATTTTAAGAAACATATATCAAAGCGTTAATGTGTGTAACCTTTCTGCTGAAAATTAAAAATCTGTTGGTCCATGGAGAATACAAGCTGTGAATTCTCCTTCTACATATGTACGTCACTGATTCCTAATTACTGAATGCAGATTCTTTAAAGTTTGGGTTCATTTTTCAATAAATATATATAAGCCCAGATTTATTCTTGAGTAATAATTGTATAGGTAAATACGGAAATTCTTCTATTAATTGCATTCGGTTCTGAGTTGAATTTACGTTGCACTGTGAAGCAATGAGAACTGTGGATGGCACGAACTCGGTAGCTCCCGATCCGTAGCTTAGTAACATGACCACTAGACAGAAGTGATCACCCTGTCAGGAGGCTGTTACTGGCTTACTTAGATACCGCCACAGTACTCTCCCACCATTGAGTCGGTGGATAGGCGAACGAACGAGATATTTGTTGTTATGACGAGTGTGGGAGTTGTTACTATTGCGTCAAGTGAGTCTGACGACTTTTGGTTGCTGCGTCGAGTGGGTCTCTGACGACTTTTTAATTTCTTTTTGCGGATAGATCGCGCCACGACAGATCAGAAGTTTTGCGATTTTCTTTTCAGCCTAGGACCAATGACGGAGATTAGAACCTGTGACCTATGGATTCGTAAGCACGTAACATACCACTAGATAGAAGTGATCACCCCTATCCGGAGGCTGTTACTGGCTTACTTAGATACCACCACAGAACTATTGAAGACGGATCTTAAATTTTTCAGCCATGGTCAAGTGACCAGGATGACACCTGAGTTGGAAATCTCTCTACAAACTTTCACATCACGTAAAAGGGAAGACTTTGAGTCTCGATAGTCTCAAGGTGCATCAGGCCATCTACATGGCAGGTCTTCAGTGGCACTAGGGCTCGAACTCATAACTGAGGGAGTGAATATTAACGTCGCACTGTTTAGCTACTCGAGGGCTTTTGGCGACAGACCTCGTAATTTTGAACCATGGTCAAGTGACGCGGGCGACACCTGAGCTGGCACCCTCTCTTCTAAGCACCGCACACCATCAGCGGGAGGACGTTTGACCTCTCGACAGATTTAATGTGCATCGCTCCCCTACACATTTGAACCCATGATATTCCAGCGAAAGGTTTGTGGCCCTAAATACTAGGCTACCACCACCATAGAAATCACGTGGCCGCGGTAGCCTAGTAGTCAAGATATCGGATTGTGGCTGGCATGTCATGAGTTAGAGCCCAGTACCACTAAAGACCAGCCGTGTAGGGAAGCCATGCGCGTTAAATCTGTCGAGAGCTCAAACGTCCTCTCGTTGATGTGGTAGATAGGAGAGAAGGATGCCAGCTCAGATGCCTTCATCGTCACTTGACCAGGTTTCAAAATCACGAGGTCTGTCGCCAAAAGCCTTCGTGTAGCTGAATAGTCCGACGTTAATATTCACTCCCTCACTCACCATGGCAATCACTGAAAGAAGACTTTATAATACGCAAAACAGTGATTAGTTTTGCTTCTTTAGGCTGTTAAAACTTTGAGGAATGTTTTCAAAATTAGGTGTTGGTAAATCAATTTCTAAATCTTTATTTTAATTTTAGCTAATTAAAAATAGGATTAATTTTAAAAATGTTTTCAATATTAACTTTAGATACATTAGATATGATTCGAAATGAAACTTTAGAATGAAAATGAGAAAATTTCCTCCGGTCAAATCTATGACGGATGAAGAAAATCCGAGCAAGTTAAGAACGCAATCAATCTTATGGTTCCGTTATCGGGTCATTGTTCTGGAGGTCTTTGAATGCGTGCTTAAATAATCCATCAGGCATTTGAGAATAGATATGACAAGTAATATGCAGCTTTTAATGAAACGATGACAGATTTTAAAATAATTACAGAAATTTGACTTTTTCTTCATCGTCTGTTGAATTTGGCATTGAAATGTGGCCACCAACGGTTAAGAGATCGCGTGTCTTAAGGTCGATGGCATTGGAGTTGAGTCATGAGTTCCTATCCAGATTTTATTCAACAGGATAATGGAGTCTGTTGCATGTTCAAATACTTATTGTAATGCAGTGCTTCTCAAACTTCCAATGTTTGCGACCCAATATTCAATCAGAGATTTCATCACGTCCTCCTTCCATAGAATAACAATGTATTGAATTCAACGATTCTATACTTTGAAACAAAAGCTACAATGTGACTTTAACCTTTTAAGTGTCACCGGCGTATATAGACGTCTCGCTCACCCAAAGCGTTAATTGTCCTGGACGTATATATACGTCTTTCCGAAGTGCGATCTTTTCTGTGCGTTGCTATCCTTAAAACAATTTCGAAGGCTTTGGAATGCAATAAAAGGACCTTGGCAGTGTTTGCTAAGGATTTACTTATTTCAGAAAATTTGCTTATTTGTTCCCTCCCCCTCAATCAATACATCACATACGCGTGGCAACGTGGAAAACAATGCATTGGGGAGCAAATTGTGTTACTTTACATCGGCAGTAAAGTAATTAATTTTAAATCGTACAAATTATCAAGATAAGTGTCAATTTGGCATGCCCATGAGTCACTGGTAATTATAAACTTGTTTTTAATTTAGTATTGTTAAATACATTATAAAATACATTGTATAGAACTGATACATTTGTAAGTGTATTACATCAGTGCAAATGTGTATGTTATTTTTTATAATGTCAGAGTGTATTTTCGTTTGCTACTTTCACTAAATAATTAATTTTTAAATGTTTTTTTCGACTTTCCAATATACTCGAGCCCCCCTCGTAGAGTTATCTTGCGCGCCCCACAGTTTGAGAAACGCTATTGCAATGGGAAGCAGAAATAAGAAGGCAACTGGACCTAGTCACAAGGTCTCGGAATTGGAAGAGGACCTCGTCTCGATTTCGATTAGGCCTCAATAAGATCATGATTCGAATAATGTTGATCGTCAGATATTATTCCAGTACATATTCTCCGAAAAATTGAGTATTTCAAACTACAGTGGACTCTCGATCATTCGAAGTTGGAGGGACCAATGAAAAACTTCGAATTTTCAAGAAGGGTAGGAAAAAACTACCCAAAAACATGAAGTGAAATTTTTTTCTTACATGTTTAAATTTTAAACTATGTAATAAAACAACAATCGTACATAAGTATTAAATTACTTTAAAGTATTTTTTAAAAGTATATATTATACCAGTATATAAAATATTATACAGTAGTTAAAAGTCCTGTATAACAAGAATACATTTATGTAGTAATTCTCGAACAGGACTCTTTCACGCCCCACCAAATCTCTTCCATTCCTCATTGGAAATAAAATCGTTTCGCACCCGTTTCTTGGGACATTGTCCCCAACACCATTGGTTCTTCAAGGCAGGGTCCAGTCCAACCCATGCCCTATTTGGTGCCACATGCTATAAGTTACACGAATGAGCCATAAATCGTCATGTAAGTCGACGCAAAAAAACCCACCTCAATACTACGCATATCTTCTTCCAAATAACGAACCACCCTTTCTTAACACATGTGTAGGATGGACAAGTGTTAAACGAAAGATATGGATGGCTGATAACAAGTGTGTCCAGAACTGTCCACTTGAAGAAGAAAAACAATAAAAGTGTCTTTTCGCCTGAGGAACCGGGAAACACAAAGAAGGGGTAGCAGACAGAGGGTCATCAAAGAGGCTACGTTACAGGGGAGACACTTAGAGACAATGCAACACAAAACATGTAAGCTCCAACCTGTTTGCTACAGGACTCTATATAGTAAGCGCTCGAATTGTCGAGAGTTTTATAAGATAACTTCGAAATATTGAGTATTGTAGTCTGGTCAGCCACAGATTTTACTTCGAAATATTGAGTGTACCAAAATGTATTGTTTTAGTTTTAAACATCAAGAGTTTATCTAAGGGCTGAGCATATACTTCGAATTAACGAGAGGTTCGTATTATCGAAGGTTTGAATTAGCGAGAGTCGACCGTATACGTCTTCTGGCTGCACTGGCAAGGGTGCATTATTACGTCATATCTGTCGCTCTGGGTTTACCATCATACACCATCATTTAGTCCCAAGGTGGCAATCAATCGAGTCTGGGCTTAAGTTTGGGAATCACACACATTTATCTGTCACATGTTACTATTTGTAACATTGTGCAAACAATATGATATATACTGTTTACTTAAAAAGGTAAGTAAAGTTTAACAAAACTCTTTCGGACATATTCGAGCTCAGCCAAGGTGTTCCTCAAGGTTCTGTTCTTAGCCCTATACTTTTCTTTATATATTTGGCTGGTATAGAGAAAGTGCCTTCTTCCGGGATAAGAATCGGAATGTTTGCAGACGACATTGTTCTGTGGAGCTCTGGTACAGCTATACCTGATTCGGAATCAAAACTGAATGACTCTCTGACAGCTTTGTCGAATTTTGCAGCAGACTTAAAACTTCATTTTAATCCATCTAAGTATAAATTGCCACCTTTTTCACTACAAACAAACATCTTTATAATTACCAGCCCGAACTGAGACTAAATAATCAGGATCTTACGTATGAAAATCATCCGAAATATTTGGGGTTTATTTTAGACCCTGAATTCACAAGTAACAAACACATTTATTATCTAGTTTTGAAAAGTAGAAAACGCCTCAACATCTTGAAATACATCGCTGGTAAGAATTGGGGAGCTGATGCGGTTACGCTAAGACTTACTTATTTGTTGCTCATTCGCCCGATTCTTGAATATGGATTTCCAATCTATTGTTGTGCTTCTAACTCTGTTTTGAAGAACTTAGAGTAAGTCCAACTAAGTGCTGCCCGTATCATCACTGGTCTGAAGCACAGTTGCCCTTCAAACATCGTTCTATTTGAGGCAGATATACAACCTCTTCTGTTTCGTAGACAGACTGGACTGGTCTAATACTTTAACAAGCTTTCGAGCTTCGGCGGACAAAACCAAACGTCTAAGTACCTGAATAACTGGGTAAACGGGCAAAGAATAAAGAAAAATAGCGCCTTCAGCTAAGATGAGTACGAGAACTTTCCTTCTGGGGAAGTAGAGCCCTTTTCTCTACAATGTAGCTTGAATCCTTCGGAGGGATATATTTCGCCTTCAACTTAAGTTTACCGTCATTAAGAAAAATTTTGTCTCTAGCCATCTCAGACATTTGGCACTGGAGATCATTAACAGCATCCCCCAGGATGCAATCAAAATTTATACTGATGGTAGTAGAATATCTAACCAGGCCGGTAGTGGTATCTATATCGAAACGCCCCAGGAAAAATTGTCCCTGAAGTATCGCAATCCAGATTTTCGCTGTTTTCAGAAGTGAACTAGTAGCCATTGACGCGGGACTTGAGGCCATTCTATCTAAAAAGAATTACGGTGATCTTTGGATTCTCTCTGATAGCCGTAATTCACTTCAACACCTTTTCAAATGGTTTACTGTTGGCGACAAAACGAGTGTCTCCATCTTAAACAAACTGAACCATATATCATTACACCATGATATTCATTTCCAATGGATCCCATCTCACGTCGAACTTTATAGCAATGAAATGGTGGACAAACTAGCAAAGGAGGGCTGTAATCTTCCAACTCCCTCTACATCGGCTCTTACCTATCAGGAATTATGCTCGTTAAAAAAAATCTCAAAATTTGCTAGAGTGGAGAGGGCTTCCCACTCATCATTGGTATGCGGGTAATAGACCCGGATTGGCCCTAGCCCTCAAGTGTGATAGATGCTCCCAGACTACACTTTCTCGTCTTGCTAGTGGTCACATCAAGTGCCTTTCATTCTCAGCGAACAAGAAGATTTTCTCCATCTGTGCAAGGTGTCAAGATCACCAGGCTTCCCCGGAGCACATAATGCGTTGTATGGATCTCACAAGCAAAGATATCTACACGGTCCCCTTTCTTGTGCTAGACTTTTTGAGAGTCAACGATTTAATTGATCTTGTCTGACTTCGTCAGACCCTGGAGGATTAGCAACAACAACAAAAACAACTTAAAAAGGTCGCAGGTGGGGCCTACTTTTGCATAGGGCCCAGGGCCTCAAGAGATCTTAAGATATCACTGATCACTGATAGCAGTCCTCTTGCAACTCTGGGGTAGTGATTTCTAAATGTTTTTCTTCGCGTAATCCTAAAACTGAAATAAATATAAATTGCACCTCAAATTATATGTATGTACACGTGCCTATTGTCAAAAATCATATTTATTTATTCTAAGTAATATACATATTTTAATTAGAAGAATTAATTTTTACATTTGTATTTAATTTGAAAGAATTGTGGTCATTTCTTTTTGAATGTTTATAGATATTCCTCTCACTCCAATAGATAAGCTTCCCATGTCTTCGTGATCATGCGCCTTAAGGGTGCGCGCGGTGTGCTTATGATGTAGAATTCTTCAAATGTTTGTAAAATTAGAATGCACACACACACACTTAAAGAACCTCACAGTGACGAGATACACGATCAAACACTTGCAAAGTAATCCTGAACCTACTTTAGCGATTCCCCAAGTATCAGTTTACGTACCTCTTGGGTCACACGTACTCCCTTCTGGAAACCACTGCTCTAGATTCGTAATTCTAGAATCCTATAATTATCATATAATTATTAATAAATAGTTCTCGCTTGGATCTTTTCTTTTACTTATGCACAAGATTCATAATTTAATGTAGAAAGAAAGGACCAACTTCAAAGGAAGGCAGCATCTTTCGAAAAGACTTTTCAAGCTTATTGCTCAAAAAGACCCAAAAACAGAACAATTACAACGCAACCTATCCTGTGACATTGACGAACACACAAACTGGCGATTTAAACAAATAATTTCCTTTTTCAATTCCTACTATTAGAGAGAGAGAGCTTTCACCTCTCTCTCTCTCTCTCTCTCTCTCTCTCTCTCTGTATATATTTATTTATATATATATATTTATCTTGTTCAAATTTTCAATCGTTAATAAAATACTTTCTATTCATCCAATCAAGTTCAAATAATTGTTTTAAGCTTGTAGTGGATGGCACTTGATGTTAATATAGTTTTTTCAAATATTAATCCATTAATTACTGGTTAATTAATTAATTTAAATAAATTGCCGGTTTTCGACGCCAACTTAGATTCGTCTCCATTGTTGTAACACTGCAACTATTAAAACAATGACGAAAGATGGTGTCAAAACCAGTTTTCATCCAAACTAGCCAAACCGGGTGGGCATAGTTACAAAAATGCAGACAAATTATGCTCTTTTTTCAATTTTTGCTATTAGTTCACTCTCTCCCTATTATATATATATATCTCGTTCAAATTTTCTATCGTTGATAAAATACTTTCTATTCATCCATTCAAAAGTGGGAATTGACTTAAAAATGTTTTTATATTCCTTGTTCTCATTAAAAATGCCCATTGATAGACAGTTTATTTTTTCTTTATTCAAATCTAAGTCAACCTCTGAGTCAGAAGACGCTCTTTAATAATATGGACAGCAAAGTATTTATAATTTCGACTTACAAGATATAACCCCATCATCAAAAGTCCATTGTGTAGCTTTCAAAATAAATCATAAATTGAGCAAATACAATCTATACAAGTTTTATGCAACAATTTCTAAGAAGTGGTGTGAAATGTTCTCTCATTATTCGGTGAACACCTGTCAGTCTCACTAAAAACGATTAAGGTTTCTGAAAGAATCATTAACAGTTTGCGTGACATCTCATCTTGAAAAATAAGGAAGCTGAATCGCCTCATCAAATTTTTACCTTCTCAATTCCAAATCAATGTCAAGTGTCCTTGCTCAATTTCCAATGCCTTTTTAGAAGAAGGAGGTACAGTAGAACGTTGCTTATCCGAACGTTTATTATCCGGAGCGTCAAATATCCGAACCAAAGTCCGGATACGTTTTCGAACAGTGCAATGCTGAGCAGTTGTTTCGCGTGAGTCCAAAATTGACGGGAAAACCCAAAGTGAGAGATATTTAGGGAATTTCAGTTGTGTGATTTGGTAAACATCTGCACGGAATATTAGGTCAGATTGTTTCGAAGTGAGGGGGTGTATACGTGCTCTTTTGTTGAGTTTTGTTGATGTAAAAACCTGAATGGCATGCGATTTTGAAGACTGTGGATTTCAAATGCTAAATGATGCGATTGTGACTTCTGTGCAAGAAGAATCCCACCCTGTCAACAATGAAACGGATGAAGACGAGGACAACAACAATAACGAAAGTAGCAAAGGCGTTTTTGCGTTAGAGGCAGCTATGGAGTGGTACGAACAACAATCCGAGTTCTGTCCTACTCAACTACTGCTGCTCAAGCGAATCAGATACCTTGCAGTGAAAAAACAAAGGTATACAATGGCACAGAGAAAAATAAGTGATTATTTTCCACAATAAAGGTAAAATTGTGACATTTTGCACCTATTTTGCTTTTTTTTTTCAAGCTCGTTTCCCGTATGTGATGCTTTTCAATATTTGTATAGTGCCCAGTTTCATATACTGCATGGATCGCATTCGGTTTTCGGTTATCCGAACAATCGCGTATCCGAACGGAGTCCGGTACCAATTGATTCGGATAAACGACGCTCTACTGTACGATGTTTTCCGCTTGTTTGATATATGAGGATTTTTTCATCCAAAGACATTGTACATATCGACCGTGAAACCTGGTGCCATTTGATTTCATAAATACGTTCTCACTTTCATACAAAAATAAAAATTGCATTGAATTAGAAATTACACTTTATTTTCAATTTCTCTTATTTTTTTGAAAAAGTGCTTGTGTAGAAAAAATTGGAGAAAATTGAAAGAAAAAAAAACTCAACGTTCAATAATCAAAACTACAAGGCAAATTATATCAATTCATTCTTAAAAAAATAAATTCAGCATTACTTATACCTTTGTTCATTTTATACTTTTTTAAAATTATTTTACTGTAAAAGTAAATCAATGTGTGTGTGGGGGGGGGGGGAGATCAAAGGAATCCATTCGTGTGACGTCATGGTTCCAAGAGAGATGCAAATACGTGTATCGAGCCAATCAGTTCACAAAAATATTTTCAGCTTTTTCTTCTTATAAATAAATTTTCATTAGAAAACTATATCTGTTGGCAATACTACCAATTCTAAATATAAAAATATGCCTGTACATTATATAATATATATATATATATATACTTTTATACATTGTTTTTTTTGAAAAATTTGGGTTGAAGTTTTTCTATGTATATAGTTTAAATCTACTCCTGAATATATTAAAATTATAATTGTATATGGACAAATACAGTTAGTCGGAAGTTTTAGCAGAAAACTTTTGTTTTCTAGTGAAAAGTATTAATTCAGCCTATTAAACTGTGTTTCTGTTTATATTCCTATAAAAAAACCCATAATTTTTATTTTTATTTTTAAAGTAATCCTTTCGTGTCTAAACGAACTACTTTCCTCTATTTTAAAATTTGTGATTGTCCTTGGTGAGAATATTACAACTTTATCTGCAGTTTTTATTTAGAATGCCAAGTAACTGTGTCAGTACTTTATTAACGTTGCACTATTCCGTAACACGAGAGCTGCTAGCGAAGGACCTCGTAATTTTGAGCCTCGGTCAAGCGACGACGACAACACCTGAATTGACACCTCACTCTCTTCAATTCCAGACCACATGAGAACTTTGAGCCTCGAAAGGTTTAAAGTACATCAGCCCTCTACTCGAAGGGTCTTCAATAGACACATGGCACACCGACCATGAGTCCGTTATCTTGACCACTAGGTTCAGAATGTCAAAATAAAATGTATGCAGCACGCAAACGGAGACGTATAGGGAAAAAAGTAAAATAATTGTCAAATCTAATGGAGCAAATGATAAAACATTCACGTGCTGTAATGTTTTTATTTCAGCTTATTATGTCGTGTCATAATATACATAGTAGGATTCAAAAGTTCCCGGACCGAGTCTATAACTTAAAAAATATTACCAATTAAACTGCTGAAACACGTCCTCCTTCGAAATAAGACCCTTGAGTAACAACACACTTTTGCCATGGCTTGTGAAGGTCATCCAAACATTTCTGGAATCCATTTTTTAGCCATGTCCTTTAATTCAGCCTGCGATGCACTTTTAACTTCATTTGCAGATTGGACTTCGTTTAACATGCGGGGAACAATGTTTTTACACACCCTGTGCTGGTTAAGATGCTTAATCAGTATCCATTGACACGTGGCCGAGGATATCCCAACTTTCTGCTGTTGTTTGAAGCCTGTTCTCACGTACCATCAATGAAACCTTTTCGATGTTTTCAGTGGTGTGGGAAATCTGCGGACGTCCAGAGCGTTTGTCATCTTCGACATTTCCCCTGCTTTCGCTGAAACCTCGATGCCACTCAAAAGCTTGTGTTCACGATAAATGTATCACAGCCTTACACATGTTTCAAAATTTCGTTTGTCTGCGTAGCACTTTTTCCCAAACGAACACAGAAATTGTTATTCATTATCGTCTCAACAAACGCAATTATGACGCTGTGACGACTCACCGACAAATTGGAACAAACTTTTTTTTAGAAAAGGGGAAGAACGGAGTGACACAGAAATGTTATTGCAATCGCTCTGCTGAAAATTTTTTTCCATGTTTTAGGCTCTGTCCAGGAACATTTGGTGGGCAGAGGCAGACTAGTGGTCAAGGTAATGGACTCGTGGCCAGCGTGTCATGAGTTCGAGCCTAGTGCCGCTGAAGACCCGCCGGGTAGGAGATCAATGCACGTTAAATCTATCGAGAGCTCAAGCGTCCTCCCGTTGGTGTGGTGGGGGTAGTTAGGAGAGGGAGGTGCCAGCTCAGGTGTTGTCCGCGTCACTTGACCATGGTTCAGAATTGCGAGATCCATCGCCAAAAGCCCTTGTGTATCTGAACACACAGTCCACGTTAATATTCACTCTAGGTTTTGAATCCTACTAGTACAGGAGTGGGCAGACTTTTCCGGGGTACGAGCTGCTTCTAATTTTTTCAAGGTGTTACGGTCCACCCAGTGGCGTAGGTGTCGTGAACTAAAAGAAAGTATATTATACAGTCGGACTCCATTTTACGAACCTCTATTTTATGAATTCCTCTATTTCGCGAATTTTTTCCTGGAACCAAGAACATTTTACAGTTTTCTTCTTAAAATAACTTCCAAATAGCGAAGTGCATATTCTATTCAACGAAATTTTCTCATAATTCGATTTTCCCCCTCCTTTTTTTAAAAAAATACCTTATTTATATATATACTCGAATCTAAGTCACACTTTTTACCCAAAGTTAATGCTACTGAAAATCACAGACGCAGCTTAGAATAGAAGGGGAAAACATGTGTTGGATGGAGTATTTAGAGCAATAACAGCTTCATGCATGTATTTAAATTTTTCATACTGATAAAATATAACTGTAATTATTCACTTCTTATTAGTTTTAAATTTGTTTTTATTTCGTAAAATTGGATATATCGACAAACCATTTTAGAGACTATTTCTCAATTTTCGCAAAATCTTGAGAATTTGGGGGGGGGATGGGGGGGCTAGAATTGATGACGGTTTAGATTCGAATAAATACTGTTTTTCTAGACCTTCGTATGATGGAATGATTATTAGGTCTTAGTGAAGGCGATCACCCCAAAATATCTTAGCTGTCAACCGGTCGATCGCGATCGACTTAATGCCCACCCCCGGTACTAGTATCTTACTGTGTGTTCTCTCGCATGATTTTGTCGTTCGGCAAACATAATTTTGTGCTGGAATAAAGTACTTTTGAACAAATGAAAATAAAAGCCTGATAAAACTATCCATTAATTCAAAACGAATTGACTGATTAAAAAAACTACACATTTTTATGTATTCATGTTGTGATGTGCCCGCTTTCCTTTCCCTAATTGCTGGGGAAAAGTGGCCTAAATTGGTGGTCAAGAATTCTGACTTCTGTTCCCACGACCATTCCTTAGAATCCGAGAGGGGACATATTCCCCGGCCTGTGTGGAATTTCCGTTTTTCACGCATCCCGGTCGACGGCGTGTCTGGAGGAGGACAGCCGACATTATGCGTCGGAAGGTTCCCACGTTTTGAGGAGCCGACGGACAAAGGATAAAGGAGAGTTAAAAAGAAGAACCAGGAGCAACCTAGACTTTAAAAGGCACGGCGTGAGAATTTGCGGCAGAACCGTTCAGAGGCCTCTCTAGCGATATACAGCGATAAACCCACTGCATTGGCTCCCACGATTAGAGCCAATCAGCGAAGCCGAAGGTCTTTGGCCGCTATTACCGATAAAAAGGTGTCGACTTCACGTGATTCTCAAGATAAGGTGGATGTTTGAGATGAGATGAGCTTTGCTGTAAAAGAGACTAACTGTGATCCCAATTTCGGAACGATTGTAAAAATAATCAGGTTAATTTTCACTGTAGTAAATTGTTTTGATAAGTTTATTCAAGTCATCACAATATCTTATGATTTTTAATTTTACATCTGAACAAATTAGGATATTTAGTTCATAATAATATTTGCTCTTAGCAATGTTATGGTCCAGTACGGGATAAAAAGTAAAAAATGAACTGAATGTTTTTCAATAACGGGGCCGCCGTTATGCATTTTATGAATAATAATACTCGATATTTTACTGAGACATTCTTGAAGAATGGTTACGGGCTGTTACTAACTCTATTTAAAAATTAAAAAATTAATTTAGTTTTTTATTTACTGTACATTTATTAATGTATTTCGGATATATTATGATAAATGTTTGTTGAATGTTGATATTGTAAGCACTTGATGTATTGTCTACAGTTTAAAATGAAAAACTTTTCGCCAAAGTCACTAACCAAGCAAATCATTCAATAGTTTTAAAACAAGAATTTGTATTCAATTACAAATATTTAGTTAATTGTACATGGATTTGAAATCGAGTGTTTCCTACAATTTTTCCTTTATATAATCGTTGACTTAAGGAAGTTTTTAACATAAATATGTCTTGAATGTGTTCAATAGAGTGTATAAAATGATTGATAATAATCTGAATAAATAGTTATATTACGAGTTATGATGAATCGTTATATAAAATGATGCAATTATAGGAAATTTAAATGTAGCTAGAGACTTATGCAACACTGACTCAAAAGATTTTCTACAAAAGAACCAGAATTAAAAAGAAATTTTAATTTTGCACTCACACATACATGTTGTGAAATTATTTTATAAGTAATAAATTATGTTTATAAGTATGAAATTTCGTTTGTTATGATCGAATAGTTTTCGCTGTAAATATAGTTTGTATTAATTTTAGGAATTTTCACAATGAAAATCACTAAAATAATTCAACATTTTCAAAAAGTTTTAAATTACTTTTTATCAAATCCAATAGCACATTTATTGATTTATTTTATTCGAATCTTTAAAGTCATTGTTCTTTGACTTTTTTGTTTAGATATTTCTTTTAAAATAATTTTTATCTATATTTATTACCATAAATTTCTACAAAATTGCTGCATGTAATACTTATTTTAACTCAAAATTTTAGTGGTAACGTTTTAAAAAAGTATACTTACATAATAAATTTTTTAAGATAAATATTTTTAAGCAAATTAATAAGAAATATAAAAAATTTTCTTTAAATAATTAGCTCTTTTTGTAAATAAATTAGACCAATAATGATTTCTTTGGAAACGATAGTTTTGAATTGCATGAATTAACTAGATTTCATTTGCCTCATGAAATAAATTTTGAAGTATTAAAATTTATTTCACATAGTTTAAGAAAACAATAAAAAAATAATAATAAAACTGAACTCTCAATGACGCAATAGCCTATGAGGGCCAAGATCTACTGTGCCAATCTCAGTTTCCGTAACCTTTGGGCGCTGCGGTGAATGTGCAGATGTTTCGGTTAAATGGTCAGTCTGATGCGAAATGTATTTTGTTAATCAATGTGTATTATTATTGTTGACAAATATGTATTTTAAAAGAAAGTTTCTGTAAAAAGTAAATGTTGGCAACAGCAACGCACATGAACAGATTGGCTGGAAAGACGTGATAACATTTGTTATGCGACTATGACAGCTCATGGATTTAACCCATTGAGTCTCCTCGTTGGATCAAAGAGTCTGAATCCAATCGGAACTTATTTTCAGACAGAAAGTACTCTTGTTTTCTTATAACGCCTTGATGTATATATAATCTCGTATTATATTGTGTGTTTGATATTTAGAAACATCTCACAAATAGTCAATTTTCTCTCGAACATGTGAAGAGAAAATTCCGCAAAGAACATATTTTACACCAGAAAAAATGAATGATTGATGAGTAAATAAACAGTATATTGAAATAAATTGTATTTGAGAGGACAGAGAAGTCAGATTATATATTAACGGTGGGTGAGAGTTGTATTAACTTCACACATAAAGCTACACTACAGTTGTTGATGACGGACCTCGTAATTTTGAACCATGGTCAAGTGACGAGGAGGGTACCTGAGCCTGTCACCACTCTCTCCTAACTACCACACCCCACCAACGGGAGGACGTTTGAGCTCTCGACGGAATTTAATGTGCATCGCTCCCCTACACAGCCGGTTTTAGTGATATTGGGCTCGAACTCATGACATGCCTGCCATGATCCGATACCTTGACCACTTGACTACCGCGATCACCTCTACACTGCGAGTCTTCAGAAACATCAAGGCTCAAACTCATGACTCTGCGGCCCAATGACCATAACCACTAGGCTACCACGGTCACCAGAAATGAGTAGAATAATAAGATAAGTTGTTCTTCAATAGAATAGAGAAGTCAAAATATATGAATGTATGGAGTATTTTTCTTTCTGATTTTTTTAGTTTGATTCCTGTTGTTTAACAGTTCATAAAAAAACAGCCTTAAAGACATATTCTAAAATAAAATTAAATAAAAGAAAAACCATCGTATGTTCGAGTGTAGGGTATCTTTTTATTTCGCATTCCGACAGAAATCACTTGATTACATTCAGTCGGGAAAAAATAGGTCCCAAAAGAACTAACCACCACAGCAAAACTAAATTTATTCATAATGTATGTCTAATTTTAGAAATACTTGAATAATACGACCGAGGAAACTGCTCTATCAGATTTCAGATCCATCGAAAAGCAGAATATTTATGCAATCAACAAGCATTGTTTTGACGTGCAGATTTCATCCACACACAGGATACTAAAAATTCTATAAATAGAAAAAACCTATTCCACTGCGGACATAAAAAAAACCAAAACATCATGGAGGTCAACAACTTGCTTTCCCCAACCCAAATTTTTGCCATTTTTTTCTCCAGCAATCGCCGGATTGTGATATATATCACTTATAAAAACTCCACATTCCAGAGTTATGAAATAAGATATCATTTCAGTATAAATTTCCATCGATAAAAATCCGGATTCTCGCCACTGAAAACAATCTCTTTCATCGGAATGAAAACGTGTATCTTCGGGATTATCCAAAAATAAAAAAAGAACCATTTTCGTGAATGCCAAGAGGTGATATCCGTCGGAGGGTGGTGAAAACACGGCAATTCCATTGTTCTTCCTCGATAACATCGGTCGCCAATTGCATTAATCTGGGTCAGTGCGACGATTTGGCTATTGTTGGAGCCAAGCCGAAAAAATCTGCATCCTACCAAGGCCGCCATATTGAATACACGAAGATGAGTTAAAAGTCATAGGGGGTGGGGGGAGAATATAATAAAGAATCGCGCTCAAAGATTACCACAATAAAAAAAGGAGGAGGATCTTCAGTCGTAATCGTCCCTGTGTCCACTGAAGCACCAAAGGACATCGCCTTTCTTCGCCAAGGACAGAATTTGAGAATGAAATGTGGTGTTTGTTTGGCGGGAAATAAAAACTTCAACGGACTTTTTTTTCATGGGGTGTTATATATATATATATATAATAAAGGCTAAATCTTTCTTATTTTATTTCACGTGAGAGCTTAAAGTCGCATCATGTAGTGTTGAACGTGATCCTTCTTTCGGGCTATTCATTACGAAAAACAATAAAAAAATAGTGTTTACGACTGAAGGTTACCTCTGATGCATGAGTTCATTCTGTTCATAACGGTTTTTAAAGCTGTTTTGTGATTTAAATTAGATGTACGATTGTGAATGAATTTAGTGTGGAAAAGTAAACGGTAGAGTGAATTGAATCAACAGACGCATGGAAAGAAATATTTTTGAATTCTATTTAAACTACAATATATTTTCACTTAATAATACGTAGAAATGTTTCATTTTAATAAAGAATATATAAAGAAGTGTTATTCAGGTCCCTCTATTCTTTTATTAATTTCTCCTTGTAAAAGATTAAAATTTAATTATAAGATACAAACTTCAAGCAAGTTTTGGAGGCTGATATACTTTAATGCGAGAATTCCTCACGCTGTGCTTCATGTTCATGTGAATAATACTGTTCAATGTTCATCATACAGAACATGTTAATCCAACAGAAATAATATATATTAATACATTATTATATATAAATATAGGATTGGGTATCTCAAAGATACAAACTCTGCTATATTGCTAATTATTTTAATCCAACCATTTAGAATATACGTAAGCCTAACTGTTTCTTTTACGGTAGATATATATATAATCCGAGTAAAAAAAAATATAAGTTATAGTTTTAAAAAACTTAAAAAAAAAAAACACGATTTTATAATGAATCGAACTAAAAAGTAAAAAAATAATTCTAAATATAAGAACAAAATGATTAACGAGAAAATTAATGTCTTTGTGGTAAAAGCATGGAGTCTTTTGTTCTACATTTTTACACTAACTCTGAATTTCGAAATAGAACTAGTATTTAGAAGTTATAACAATTGCTATTGAGCACCCTACGATTTTACCACAATGACATTAATTTTCTGGCTAATCATTTTATTCTTATATTTTGAATTATTTTTTAGTTTGATTCACTATAATATATTAAACTATAATTTATTAATGATTGTTTAGTTCGATCTATTTATTTCAGTTCTCAGAAAAACTGAGCAATTGTTTATATTATGGTAAGAAATTGCTCTTTTTCACATATAAAAAATACTTTTTTGATTGTTGTATTTGTGTTAACCATGAGCGTTTTCGCTTTAGGGTTGTAACTTAATCTTTTAGTCGCCAAATTTGGAAGTAGGAAATCGTTAATCCTGATAATCCTGATCAGGACAATGAAACAAAATTATTAAATTATTCTATTGTCATGGGTCCTTGACGAGTGTGCAAAATTTAGAATTAATCTGACCTTTTAAAGAGGGTAGAAATCGAGCTCAAAGATTCCGTTACATACAGGTGAAGCTAATAAAAGTGTGCTAAAAAGAGAATTATTTGCACAGTAAAAAGGCAAAAGGTTAGAGTTAAGTTAAATGAAAATAAAGTTAAAATGAATTGATGAATCTCGTTTTCCTCCTTTCTCGAAATACTCAGCAATACTAAAGTGAGATAAAGGAAATCAAACTTGTATATCTAAAAAGAAATGCGTCTAGATCTTAAACTAAGATGTTTCAAATCCTTGTAATAAGAATTGGGTATATACTTAAAAATGCATATCTATTTGAACAAAACATTGATGCATTAAGATATGTAAATACAATGCTAGTATTTAGTGGACAGAAATTTTGACATTTGCATTGTAAGAAAGTTGTTGATTGTTATATTCCTCAATTTCACTGGTTATTTTTCTGGTAAAATGTCTTTAAAATGTTATACTCCAATCCTTAATTCAATACCTATTGGCAATTGATGCATCTAAATGATAAAATAATAATAGACGAAAAAGGAGGAAAAATTGAATGCACAAAAATATCCTCTAAAAGATTGTTTTCATCAGTGAATGAAAAAAAAAGTAGATAAACATTTAATGATTGACTAAGGTATTTGTAAATAAAATATTGGAAGTAAAAATTATTTTTTGCACGCATTGGTGAAATAATTATATTTTTACCATTATTTAAACAAAAAAGCAAAAAAATCTAGCACTGAACTCTACGAATATCTTCAGCAGTTTTTTATACCGTTCTGTATATGAAGATGAAAAATAATTAAATGTTGTCATTAGCGATTTGATTAATTATTTTAGGCTTATAAACATTTGTATAATTTCAGTTCGAACAAAGCAGATTAGAAATTTTTGAATATATTTCCCAAATAAATATTTAAAATTAAAGTTTAAAAAATGTGCTAAATATGTAATGTATCCCCGTCGATGTAAGCGATATTAATTCATACTGTGAAAATGAAGAATTGCAAGGCATTATTTAAAAGATGATTAAAAATGGGTAAAAGCAAAAACCTTAAAATATAAATTTTAATGTCAAATATTCATTATTATATGAAGTATTTTAACTAAAACTAACTCTGAGATATAACATGGTACAATAATGCATTAAAAAAACTTTACCAAAACTATGCGATATTCTAATAGTTGAAAAAAAGAATTTAGAGCAAAATGTCAATATTTCTTAAGTGATTAAGTAAGACTATTTGAAATCTTAGTTTGCAATATCTACTTTTAGTTTGAAGTTACTATTTGAAAGAAATAAATACCGAGTTGTTGTTAAGGCTATAAAATTTGTGACGGATCTATCCGCGTCCATCTTTTAATCCTGTTGGGAAATCTTTGGTGTACCAATTTGAATTTACTTGCAACGAACCCTCTGAAGAAGCAACCCTGATGTGCAGATTTGGTCGGATATATATAGTCTAGATTTTCAAGGTAGAAATATTGAGATATAGAGAATCTAACTAAGAGAGACTGCTACCGATCAGGTATTATTATATTCTATAGCGCGTTTAAGATATCAGATAGTTCAGAAGGTATTAAGGTGACGATTGGTCACCATAGTTAAATTATAACTCATATTTAGAGCAATGGATTGATCCTAAAAAGGAGTATTGATTTTTAAGACGTCTTCTCATAATTTACTCCTTTCGTTGTTTAATCTCCTATTGCTCATATTAGGAACACCTCTTCTAGTTTGAATTTATAGAATTCTGTCTGTTGATAATTTGTGTGTTTAATAAATAGTTTGAAAAGAAACATGGCGAGTCGTCCTTCCCTTCTCCTACAGCTCTAGGCGGGGTTGAGAAAAAATCTCAACCCTTATAAATTTACTTAATAATTGTTAATCCATTCGAAATGTGGCGGAATGCCTAAAAAGTAAATGTTTCTTGTCTGGAAAACTCCGTTGTGTTCCAATATTATAGGAGTTGAAATACTTATCAAGATCATAGGATTGTGAGGACAACTCAATAACAGCAAATAAAATTATTAATTTATTTTTGATTTGATTAATTTTTCTGTTTATTTTTTCAAGTGTTTGTATTGAAACATTTGGAGAAATAATAATTAAAAAAAAACGCACATTACAATGATATCATCCTAACCAGATCTTTTAAATCACGAAAGAATAGTGAAATAACTCAGCCACAGCAAGCGAAGGGCATAAGAAACAACTAATTGACCATTGTTGAGTGATTTAAGATGAATTGACAAATTCAGAAGTGATAACAACGACTACAAACACCCTCGCGGAAGATTCACTAACTGTAACGAATTATCGCCGTGGTGATATTTGTGGCCAACACTCTCAGCACAGAAAGACAGAAGTGTAATAGCAAGATAAATCACAGACCATAAAAGTAGCAGTTTGACACTAATTGCCTGATCAAGATACGAAAAAGTGTTGAGTGGAAAGATGGGTTTAACGACTTCTTCTGACTAAAAATGATTGTAATCGCTATGGTATTATTCCTGGATTTTTGAGAAAGCATTTTCCATTCATTATCATCCCTGTAGTCATTGTTTGTTACTGTTCCGCTTTTCAGCTGTGCAGGGTGATTGTAATTAATATTTGTTTTTGAAAAGGCAGTAGAAAAAGAACGTGGTCAAAATAACCTTATATTTCAATTGAATGTACATGAAGCTATGGGATTTTGTCTGGAAAGAGAAAGAAAAAATTGTTTAAAAATTTACCAATAGATGGCCTTGAGCTAGTCTTAAGAGCAAAAGTAAAAAATGTGACCTTTAAAAAAATTGTGAAAAACAAGCAGTGATAAAACCGTCAGGTAACAGATGGAGAGAGAAGAAAATAAACTTCGCACTTTTAAGCTGTTCGAGAGCCATTGGAGACAAATCTCGCATTTTTGAACCATGTTCAAGGGACGGGAACGACACTCAAGATGGCACTCCCTCTCTAAATTTCCACACCACACCAACGGGAAGGCGTTTGAGCCTCGTCAGATTTGACGTGCATCAGCCCCCTCTACACGGCGGGTTTTCAGCTGTTCTCGTCTCAAACTCATGACACGCCGACCGAGTCCTTGAACTTGACCACTAGGCAGGCTACCGCGGCCATGAACCGGTCAGGTAAAAGAAGTGTTTAACTGTTGCTACGACTTGCTTAAGAAATGTTAAGGAGCAAGCTCCACAACAGATCAAACTGTATAAGGAGAGATGTTGTAAATGTGTTGCGTGTTACGGTACTTCAAATCGGCTAAGTTCATAAAAAGATTACTATACACAGCATTTTTTAGATAACTTCACAACTAAGAATCACAAGGGTTCAGGTTTGGTGATCGTGGTGGCCAAGCTGAAAACTCAAAATTAAGAGGCTCGTCACCAATAGCTCTTGTATTGCTTATAAATACGACGTTTCCAAAAAATCGATCTAGCCATCGTGTAGAGGAGCTGATTCGCGCCAAGTCCATTGAGACTTAAGCTCTTTACGTTTGTGGGGGTGGATGAAAAAAAGGAGGATACCAACACAGGAGTCATCTCGTCCACCTCGTCATCTCACTATGTGATTCGAATAACTAGATGTTTTCGTCGTAGTTAACGGGCCTTGGGCCAGATAAAAATACTGTCCAAAAAAAAAAACGCACAGTTTTGTAATAAATATGTTACCGGCAAAGTAGGAAATCCGGCATTCTATACAATGCCTAAATCTAGCCGGCAATGTATGAAATGATTCCTATTTCACACATTGCCTAGGCATTCTATAGAATGCCTAATGAGAAACCGGCAAAGTATGAAATATATCTCAGATTCATTTCGAATATTGTCAATTGGCAAGATATAAAACTTTTAACACGTGTCTCAGGCTCAGAATCTGTTAGTTGTACATTGCTGTCTGTTCGGAACTGTCAAAATACTCAATTTTACTTAAACTTATTCAACAAAAAATTGTTTTTTTCCTGTGCTACCTGAAAATAGAGAAGCAAGCTATAGTGTTGGAGAAGAGACATGGTCTAAAGCAGGGGTCGGCAACCTATGTCACACGAGCCACATGTGGCACGCGGAAAAATTCTCAGTGGCACTTTGCACTACTCAACAAATTTATAAATTTTTGAATTGTTTCAAATGCTCTACTGTGTGGTTCGCTGAATCATATTGGAAGATTGGTTTGACACGCAAAAGCTAAAAGGTTGCCGACCCATAGTCCATAGACACAAAACAACTATTCAACGGTTAGTTGCCTAAAATTAGAGTTGATGCTCGAAAAAGAAAGGTTTTTTTTCTTAACTGAAATTACTTACTAGAAGTTAATAACTGATATAAAAAATGCTAAAATGACTACTAAGAAGAAACCCAGGGACTATTGGTTGCTGAATAGCTATGATGTGATTTTTGCGGAAAATAAATTTAAACTCATTTAAGCTGTTAAAGAAAGTGTCAGCACCATAAAACAGTGGTCCCCAACCCTTGTTCCGTGGATCAAAGGGTATCAGGTCACTCAAGGAGCATTAAATTATCTCCATTATATTTACTGGGGTGCATTTTTCTCGTGTTTGTGCGACTTTCCATGGAAATCACTTTACATTTTATGTGAAATCATTTTATAATTATTTTTTGGTGCAACTGAATTTTACTCTGAAGGCATGTTTAAATACAATTAAATTATAAAATCAAAAAAATTTAAAATATAAATAATCAACGTCCCACTCTCAGCGGGCCGCCGTAAAATTATCAAACGTTGACTGGTCCGGAAGAGAAAACTGTTGGGAAAAACTGCTATACAGTATTACGTCATGGATTCTTTTTTTCCCCCAATGGGGCTGCAGATTCATATTTTTACCATTTTCAGACCTAGTACATTCTCCAGGGGCTGGTATCCCTTTTTAGTGCGGCATCATGTAAGCGATACCAATTGCCACCGGTAATTTTGACACCCAGTTTGACGATGTGAACTTGTTCTAGGAATTTAATTTGCCAAGAGCAAAATTAATTTCATGTGATTCTGGGGATATGATAGAATTCTGAAAGAACTTTCAACCAAATACAAAAATGTTGCACGTTATGATATTGAACTGTACATCCCCCTCCGTGAAATTTGCCAGAAAAAACAGAAAAGTATTTTTTAAAAAAAGGTATTGTAATACAAAACATTGAATTTTTTTTCCGAATGCCAATATATTGGCACTTGTAATGAGTAAGAAAAAGGATGGTTCCTATCAACTTGGAACTTCTGAAGGAATTTTAATACCAAGTATATGCGAAATCTCAATTTAACAATAATTTTTTTAATGGCAGTCTCATTATTTTGTCAGAATAACATTTGTACTTTTAGGAATGGAAGTCATTGATATAATATCCTTATCATGACCTTTTTTCATACTTTGCCTAAATAGCTTTAGGCATTCTATAGAATGCCTGGGCATTCTATACAATGCCTAGTCAAAGTATGTAATCAATCTCATATATCATACTTTGCCTAAAAACGTCCGGCATTGTATAGAATGCCGGTATTCCATACTTTGCCGGTAACATATACATACATACCATTACATTAACTACAAATGTGACTTTTATTTTTTCATTAAGTTATTAAAAAGAGATATAAATGGATTTTAAAATATTTAAAAGAATTGTCCTGTAAATAATGATAATTAAGATCGTCTAAAAATCTTTTTATCGCGTGAATGTGCCTGCTTAATTATTCATTACAACTATATTCTAAAATAGCCAACACATTACAATGTCACACATTTCCTGGATTTCCTTACACAAGGTACGGAGTTAGAGTGGTTAAATTGTTTGATCTTTCATGTCATTCATCTTATACTTTCATATACTTTTCTTTTCCCATATAATGAATTTATTATTTATCAGGTTAAAAATTTTTGTCTCTGAATACTAAGGATAGTTAGAAAACCATTTATCATACTTTCAAATACTTTTATTCTCCGAAGTAGTACATTTACTATTTATCAGGCTAAAAAGTTTTATTTCTGAAATCTAAAGAGTCTTATAAAATTACCTTGCTTTCAAATATTTTTATTTCTTTAAATAATAAAATTGATTCAAATTAGTTTAACGTTTAGAAAAAATTTTTCTAGTAGTTAAATTTAAAAGAAAAATATGATTCTAATTCTAATTTAAATTACAATTAGTGAAAAAAAAAGATCGAGTGTAATCTTTTTTGGATTTTGCGAACCAAATTTAGATTGAACATTTCAGAAATACAGAAGGTAGTTTAAAAAAAACAAAAGAGAAAAAGAAGGTAAAGTTTCAGACTGACTTCATACTTGAAGAAATAGCAAGAAAACATTTCTAATTACAATCTGTACAGTTACAGAAAAATTCTAAATAATTAACAAAACTCGTATTTGGTAGGAAACCAGGAGAAGCGATTTTGTATTACTTTTGAAGAGCAAAAATATAGGTGTGACATCCTTTACACTAAAGGCAATGGAGGTCAGTGACTTGCACTACAAATAAGAAAATAATTTATTTTCGCTCATTTTAATCAACATACGTTTTTGATATTTTACTACAACAATTTACTCTAAGCAAATTGTTTTGCAGTGGATCCCTGGACATTGTGGTGTAACTGATAATGAGTTTGCGGACCACCTAGCAAAGAAGGGAGCTTCCTTTCAACAGACAAGAAAAGCTGTCCCTTTTACCAGTGCCAAGTGTATTATTAAGAAAAAGGTGAAAGATCTAACTTCCATTCAATAGAGAGAAATTCCAATAAGATATGGGGGAATAACCTTAAAGATTTTCCCAAGTGGCCAAGACGTAAATAAGTTGCGGAGTTTCGTCTGGCTGCTGGACACAAATGTCTCCACAAACATCTTCTTCGAATTAATTTTGCACAAGCCCCTTTCTGAACGCTCAGTGATATTTGGGAAGACATTATGCTGACCATATTCACCGCTGCTCAGTACTAAAGGGCTCCTCTTTGAGCGATCTTTATTGGCAAGCTAGGGACTTATTGGGTTCATAGATTTTTCTCCCCATGTTATTATTATTTTTTTATTTTCTACTTTGTTTGTTTTGTCTGTTTTTGTTTTTGTTCCTACCCCCTTTTGGAGTAGTGGTCTTTTGTAACCCTGGCCTTTGGAAATTTAAAAAAAAAGTTTTTAGTATTCGAATGTAAAATATTTCATAGTTCTCTGAACTTCATGTTAAAAACTACATTAAATATGTGGTGGTGGAAGTTCACTGGTCATGAATTTTGAATATGCACAACGTTAACTGGGACTGCGGTAGCCGAGTGGTCCTGGTCACGAACTCGTAGCACTCGAGGATCCATTGTCAAGCATTGGTGGCCCTACAAGCCATTTCTACCTCCATTGGGCAGCATATGCAGAGAACACATCCTTAATATAATTTCTATATTAATCAGAAACATTACTCGTCGATTATTTGACTGTGGCTGACACACAAGACAACAATTAAGAAGATTTCCATTGACCTTATAGCACAAATGACTCCATTTGCAATAGTTCCTGGAAAGAACAAGGAGACGGAGTAATACAGGGGTGTGTTCTCAGATGAGTTACGCTTTTATTTGTCCACTGATATCCGCCGTATTCAAGTGTAGTGACATCCAATCCGGTCGTATCTGTGAAAAGCCCCACTGTGTGTCATCAGGGTTTGAGTACCATCATGTATGATATCAAGCTCATGACAGCCCAACGGTATGTGGATGGAGTGCGGCAGCCTATTACACCTCCCTTCCTTTGAGAAGGAGGTTTCTAAATACCATTCACAAGCACCAGTGGCATAACGTACACCCTCGCAACCCAATCGTGGAAGGGGCAGGTTTCTAGGGGGCCAAAACCTGAGGATATGGTATTGCAGTCCTTTGTAAGATCCGGCTTGGGGTTCAAAACTTGACTTTGCAGGGTCCTAATATTCTCCATTACACCACACCCCCTCACTGCATACATAAGCAAAGTGCTCTTGAAGAACTACAGATACCTGGTCATACATCTACCCTGATCTTTCACCAATTGCAGATCTCTGGGATGTGATTTGACACAGTTGGTATACCCAGTCGCCACCGCGATTAGAATATAAACTGTGATAAAGGGTTGAGACAAGGAATGTACAGTCATCCCTCGGGATGTGCCATCCGTACTCTCATTGACTCAGTACCTAGAAGTGTTTCTTCGGGTATTGCAGCTCGCAATCAAAATATTGTTTATTATTGTTTGTTGCTCTCTCTCACACTTCGTTTCTTCTATTTCTGGACATTTTTTTTGGTGTTGCAATTTCAATGTCACGTGTCAAGAATGTCTTGTCCCGTTTGCTAAAACATTCTCCCAAAGAATAGGTCCATGTATATTTAAGGCTCCAAAAAATTTATTTATTGAGTATAATTAATGCATATCGATTCTTCCCACGACAGAGAGTGGGGTGTTGACTCAAGTGTTGACTTCGTTATCTCACGACATGTTTTACGATATTCAAGCATGTGAAACCACAATGGTAGCTGCGTGATCTTGGCATTGAGATAGTGATAGATATCTCAGAGACCTTTTTTCCTTAACAATCCGATGAAAGAGTAGTCTTTGAAAATTTGACATCTTTCTTTTAAAAGAATAATTTAAAATTCTGCTTGTTTTAATAGTAATATTTTTTAAGAAAAAAAGGACGACAAAAATGTTTAAAGTTGCATTTCTCTTATTTATTTGAATTTCATAAGTAAAGAATGAAAAATCACTTCGGCATTTCGTTCTTTGTGTTAATTCTAATTTTCATTAGCAAAAAAATAATTCTATTCTTAGTTTTACAAAACCAGTTTTGGGTATGAATCAACAAATGTAATGAACTTATATATGTGTGCGGACCTTTTCTACTTCTTTCTATCTTTTAAGTTTCTCTTCAAAATTTCCTATTTCACTTTATATTTACTACGTAGTCATTGTTGTTGATACTTTGATACAAAAACCTGTTTCCTTATTGAAACGAATCCAGAATTCCTACCGGCTGTATCATTAAAAGATGCGAAAAAAATCAATGTTTTTATAACTTTTATCTGAGGAATGACTCACCTACAAGGAAAATATTATGGCAGATAAATTGTTTAAAAAAATAAAGCATTATTTTTCTTATTTCTAAACAATTTACGTCGTAGTTTGTGTTAATATATATAGATATTTAAACATTCAAATACTCATTCCCTTACATTTAAAATGAAATGTTTGTAAAACATTTATTTGGCTATTTTTGGCAATGGTTTATTGTATATATATTAATGAGTTTAATTGAAATAAACCATTTCGCTCATTTACATTAGAGTTGCATTGGGTCTTTAAAGATTGATTTATAAACGAAATGAAAATTTTGGAAGCAATTTAAATTTTTCTTCT